>BLKM01000237.1:18715-75608 GCA_013340265.1 Coptotermes formosanus | reverse complement strand
GGGGGGGGGGGGGGGGGGGGAGAAATAAGGAACTGGAACGTACTTCCAGCGAGGTCAGTAACACCGGACAGCAGCTGTGCGCCGTATTTACTGTTACGTCACAAACAACCGGACGGAAGTGAACCAATGAACGCTGCCGGCGGAACACCCCACATAGGGTGATTAAAATTATGCTTCCTCGTCAGACACACACAAACACAACACACTTCTGGACATAACCCTATCGCATTATTCATCGAGACAAAAGAAAGAAGTGACGTCATCACCTCGCCAGCTACAGGAACAAAGAAACGAAGCATAAAGTCTCGCTGCTACAGACGGAATTTTCACTACCACAGCCGCAATTTTTTGTTTGTAAGTTACTTGTACCGGCGTTTCTTCTTCTTCTTCTTCTTCTTCTTCTTCCTCTTCTTCTTCTTCTTCTTCTTCTTCTTCTTCTTCTTCTTCTTCTTATTCAGGGCCCGTCAGCAGATGCCCCGCCTTCACCTCAGGGTTACTGTGCAGCCCTAAACACTCCAATCAGCACAGATTCAGTAACCCTGTGCCTCTTATAAAGAGGCAAAGATCCCTTACTGAAGCTGTGCTTATATCGTTTGGTTCGGCAGACAGCTTCCCGAAGACATTATAGCGCTGACGAGCCAACACCTCGCAGCAGCAAATACTGTGCTGCACTGTTTCAGTCTCCATCCTGCAGAACCTGCAAGTTGGATCCCCATCAAACAGGCCCGTAATATGCAGGTGCCTCCTCACAGGAGCGTGTCCCGTGAGGACCGCGAGTGCCATTTTTAGTTAATGCCTACTTAATTAAGCAGGTCTTCAGCTCTTCTCTTACATGGTCTACCAATAAAATGTTTGCCATGTTTATGACGCGGTGCATCTTTCCACGCATGTAACGGCATTTACTCTCAGCCCCATACGCCACTTATTTCTGCGCTACGTAACGGGCACCATTACCCGGCTTCACACTGAGAGCTTTATTTCTTCACAAATGGATGACCAAGCAACCAAAGAGCTAACAAAGGGACGTCTACTTGCGCGAGAAGCGCAAGTAGACGTCCCTTTGTCTGAGTAGCCATTCCTGCGTTTTAACGTATCGCTGGGCTCCAAAACAGACCCCTTACATTATAACGGGAATTCGCTTACGCTGTTTATAGTCGTGATCCGCGACGGGGACTTGTTACGCTAAAGGCTACGGCCCCAGGAGCACCCCCCCCCCCCCCCCGGGGGGGGGGGGCACTTTGGTTGGATGGCTGTCTGGGAGTTCAACCCAGGGTGGCACAGTCGCGTAATGTCTTCGAAGTGGGCAGTTTGGTGAAGCCGCCATGCCCGCGGGGGGAAGGGACGCGGGCCATGCCCCAACTTTTTTGATTTCACCCTGGCATTTACCTTACAACTGAGGAAAATGGATAAGGAGGACCCTGAGGTTTTTAACCTTTTAAAGCCTAGCGGTAACTTTACGTACCACCAGGTTTAACGTTAAAAAAATTCTACGTGGTGCCCCACATTGCGTTTATGTGTTTTGTACGGATCTCAGAACAAACAGCAACTTTTGCCTTATAAAACATTAAGAGACTGGTTTTTATAACCGAAGTGGAGAGTGTTTACAGCGCGGTACGCACTGAGTCCTTACATAAAACAGATACGCTTCGTCTTTAGAGGGTTAAACAAGACCGTGCAATTGTGTTCGAGCTGATATAATGGAACGTTCTGGGCTGGTGGGGGCTGACAGGTATCCTACTCTACGGTTCCCCGGATTTAAAGTTACTTCAGTTCTGTGGATACACAAAAGTCCAATTTGGACAGCCTTTGGGCATGTAAACAGCACGAAAGCTTAACACAGAAGGTTACAGCAACTGCTGGGAACTTAACTCCATCACTGATCGAATGTTCGTCGTGTCGTGTTAAAAGCATCTCTGTCACCGAGGAGCCCTGTCACAGCTCGGACAGGTCGGCCTCTCGGCGCGGGAAACCGGGTTCAGCTGCAGGCCAGTCCGTGTGGAATTTATGGTGGAGAAAGTGACTCTGGGATAGCTTTCTCTTTCCCCCGTCACCTCTCATTCCATCTAACGAAGTTAACAGTCGCTTTTCGCAAAATTTTACGATGGTGCGTAAAAAGACTGTTCCTAATTTGCAATTCCAAGCGAAGCGTCAAATGTGAGGAGGATATTTGGGCCTGAGAGGGACGAGGCGACAGGGGAGTGGAGAAGACTACATAACGAGGAACTTAGTGACCTGTACTCATCACCAAATATTATTCGGGTAATCAAATCGAGAAGAATGAGATGGGCGGGGCATGTAGCACGTATGGGGGAAAAGAGAGGTGCATACAGGATTTTGATGGGGGGGAGACCTGAGGGAAGGCGACCACCTGGGAGACCAAGGCGGAGGTGGGAGGATAATATTAAAATGGATCTTCAAGAAGTGGGATGGGGCATGGACTGAATTGAGCTGGCTCAGGATAGGGACAGGTGGTGGGCTCTTGTGAATGCGGTAATGAACCTCCGGGTTCCATAAGATGCGAGGAATTTCTTGACGAGCTGAGAAACTGTTAGCTTTTCAAGAAGGCCTCAGTTCCATGTAGTTAGTTAGTTAGTTAGTTAGTTAGTTAGTTAGTTAGTTAGTGTCAAATATGGTTCCTCAACTGACTGCAACTACCGATGTGCCCATAGGCAACTCCCTGCATGTTCTTATACAGCCATCCGAATATCCGCAAAACAAACCAACATCACACACGTGCGATGAGAGGATGCACGTGCAGGAGAGGGCTAGAGCACCCGCATAACAACATTCGACGTATTTGCATAATATGAGAAGAAAATTTGTGTCAAGGCCGGACTTGACTGTCTTCAGCAGAACCTTGCTGTTCATGCAAGCATATGGCTAGCGAGCAGACTGCAGCGTTTGGTTGTGCAATGCGTGCTGCTGTCAGCAGCAGCAGCGTGACCTTGCCCTACCTCAACCCTCCAGTCTTAATATAGCAATATTTCTGTGCATTCATTGCACAATTGCACGGCCCCCTTACATCATCATACACCCACAAAACATAATTTATTCCTGCATGGGATTTCCACACGGACTGCAGCAGCGCAATTCCGACAGTTCACCAAAAGTGACAGTGATCACATCAGACACTGCGACAGGTGTGCATCACTGTTGAGTCGAACCCGCTTATAACGACATCAGTTTATACAACACCTCGCCTATAGCGTCAGATATTCTGTGGTACAAATTCACTCCTCACTGTTAACCATAACATTACACTCCTCCGTTACAACTTTTCTCGTTTATAACGACACAAAATATTGAGTCCCTTTCATGGCGTTATAACCGAGTTCGACTGTAGTGCAGTTTGCTGTTGTCAGTATCATTCCAACCATGCTCCATACTCATCTTTATCAATTAACTGCTTTTATCAGAAGGGCAAGCGAGCGAAAACGTAAGAACCTTCAAAGAAAACAATTCCGTTTTTTTTTGTAATTGCTTACGCCGTGAACTTTGATCAAGTTATTTTCTTTCACTAAACCAACTACGTGCATTCAGCTGGCTAAGGAAAAGGAAATAAGTTACAAATAATGCTGTTTCGCATATCGAGGAGCACTGGACAGCAAATAACGTACAGCTTTTCGTACTACGTTATTATGGTGCACAGCAGTTTAACAGAGGCCCGCGGTGGCGCAGTTGGTTGAGGCACTGCGCTACAAACCGGCAGGTCGCGGGTTCGATTCCCGATGGTGTCAGTGGAATTTTTTTTCATTGGCATAATCCTGTCGGTCGCAATATGGCCCTGGGGCCGACTCAGCCTCTAACAGAAATGAGTACCAGGAATATTTCCTGGGGGTAAAGGCGGCCGGTGCGTAGGGCTGACAACCTTACCACCTTCAAGTGCCGACTGTCTAGAAATCTGGGAGCCTCGACCTCCTGGAACCCTAAGGGCCTGTCCAGTCCTGTAATGGGACTGCTTTACCTTTTTACCAGTTTAATGAACTAACGTAACCAGTCAGGTACACTTTATATATATATATAATATATATAAATATATATATATATTATATATATATATAAGTTAGTTTTTTGCAGTCCAACATGTTTCGGCTCACTTCCGATTCCCGGCCAGTCCACGTGAAGTTTGTGATGGACAAAGTGGCACTGGCAGGCCTACGGCTCCTGTCAGTGTCACACCACTAATGCTCCACGGCCGTGCGTTCACTTACCAACCGCTCTATAACCTTCGTAACTGACAGCGCTGTTAAACAACACTTTAAAAATAACAAAAAAGTGGGTTAGGTAACAAAAGATGATAATGCACAAAAAATTTCAGTAGGGAAACCTGAGTGTCGCGGTCCAGTGACTAGAGTCCCGAAACGAAACCTTAGTTCGGGCACTGGATATAATGAACGGCATTTTTCCGTGGTTTTCTTCAGGCTCTCAGGAAGGTAGGATGGGCGTGCAGGTATGGCTGAAATGCCGAGTTCACCAACCAACGAACTGTGCCTTTTCCTTGACAATAAAAATAATACGTACATAAGCGTGCTGGCCATTACAGCGTGCATACCGTTGTGATATTGGAGTGTCGTGCAAATGTAATAAATACCGTCCTCACAGCTTGTTTCATGTTTATTAAAAGTTTTTAATACAACTTTTTAATAAACATCGAAGAAGTTGTGAAGACGGTATTTATTGTATTTGCCTTGCACTCCTCTGTTCTGAATAACTCCCTGATGATGGCACCCCGGTGCCGCAGCAGGCAGGGGTTTTGTACTTACTTTTGAACGCACTTTATGAAGTGCACAAGTTTGTTAACCGTTTAAAGCCTAGCGGTAACTTTACGTACTACCAGGTTTAACATTAAAAAATTCTACGTTGTGCCCACATTGCGTTTATGTGTTTTGTACGGATCTCAGAACAAACAGCAACTTCTGCCTTATAAAACATTAAGAGACCGGTTTTTATAACCGAAGTGAAGAGTGTTTACAGCGCGGTACGCACTGAGTCCTTATATAAAACAGATAGGCTTCGTCTTTAAAGGGTTAATGTATTAATTATAAGTATTCTATATGCACAATATGAGTATCAAAAATAACTGTCTGACCGACTAACTAACTAACTAACTAACTAACTAACTAACTAACTAACTAACTAACTAACTAACTAACTCCATCGAGCATAGTCCTTGAAGAGCTATCCGTCCCTCAGCTAGTTAAAAGAATTTCCCCGCATTTTCAAACACGAAAATGTCGTTAAAATTGAGTTAAATTTTGTCACAGTGCCAGCTGGACGTAGTGTGAAATTTGGACTTAATTACTAACAGAAGAAGTAAACAGAACTGTCATGCAAAACAGCGTGCTCTTAGGACGTAGAAGGTGATACAGCGGGCAAGCGTTAGATACTAGAAACACAGAGGGACGGCCAGACAGATGGAGCCACAGATGGGTATAGATTATGACAACTTAAGGCATGCAACGATCCCAGTGGCTGCGCGGTCTGAAGCGTGGTCGGCGGCCGCTCGCTTGCTGGGATCGTGGTTCGAATCCCACCGGGGTCATGGCTGTTTGTCTCTTGTGAGTGTTTGTTGTCAGGTAGAGGTCTCTGCGACGGGCCGATCCCTCGTCCAGAGGAGTCCTACCGACTGTGGTGTGTGTCTGAGTGTGATCAAGTGAAAATAAACAACCTCGACACCTGCTGTGAACAACTTGGTGGAAGAGGGAAGGTCTACGAAAGGACAACGACGAAAGGTAGGCAAGATGATGATGATGATGATGATCATCATCATCATCATCATGTACAAATGTGCACTGCGGTATTAGCGCTGCGCTGTAGGTGCGAAAGGATCCAAATTCCAGACAGAGGAAAACAGAAGAAAGAGGACTGATAAGCAGAGTCGACCTCGGTTATAACGTCAGGAGAGGGACTGAATGTTTTGTGTCGTTATAAACGAGCGTCGTTATAACCGAGGAGTATAATGTTACGGTTAACAGTGAGGAATTAATTGATACCACAGAACATCTGCCTGTATAAGCGAGGTGTCGTATAAACCAATGTCGTTATAACCGGGTTCCACTGTATATAGACTTACCAACACAAATGTTCATTTGTTGTAATACGGCAACATGTTTCGGCCCACACATAGGACCATCATCATGCTGTCACAGATATTCATTAAAGAGTACAAAGAGCGTCCCCCGGCGGATAACAGCCAGTTGTCTCTCACGATTTAGCCTGCTGACGTAACTGAAGACGCGTTGAGGGCCGCGCAATATGATCCCAGAATTTGTTACGAACGTCATGCTGCTGGCTGCCATACAGGTGCGTGCGATGTTGCCACACCAACAATGCAACGTTGTTTGTATCTGATGTTCGCTTACTTTATTCACGGTTTGTTTAACGACGCTGGCGATAGCTACACTATACAGCGCCCGGCGTTATGATCCCTAGGCTGTTGGAAAGGACTTGGAGAGAAGAGACCTGAGTGTGCCCAGACATTTGGGTGGAAGGAACGAGAAAAAATCGAGAAGAACCAACCGCGGACATCCAGTGTTCGGGCCGACATGTAAGTACAAAGCATGAATACATGGAGCAAAACCCTCGTTTGAACGCTTCAACACAAAACGAACCACCTGCCTTTTGGAAACCCAAGGTTTACTACTGGAGTCCATTCCCCCAACAAATTATTTCTCTGCAATGCATCTGAATACTGTCTTCACACCTACGCCTAAGCCTCCCTAAATATTTGTTTAATTTATGGTTTGTTTAATGACGCTGTCTGAAGACGTTATATACCACCAAATGGTAGGATTAGTAGTAAATAATGAATTGGAAAGGAAACGGCGGCACGAGGTATTGGCTTCATTCCAGGCACTACCCCAGCATTTGTCTGGGGGGACACAGGGCGACTACGACACACCTTATTCATTATGGCCTGTCTACGGGCTTGAACCTCGGACCTCCCAAACAGGAATAAGCAGCGCGAGGTTTCCAACCCAGTCGGCCAATCACTCGATGGCACTAAAACCTTACCTGTTCATCTAACGGTACCCAGTAACTGCACACCTTCGAGTACATGGGCGATAGTGGGTATACATTGGAAGGAACGTGGCGAAAGGCAGTTCTTCAGAATTTCTGATATTATCGCGGCATTTGCCTACAGAGTCTGAGAAAAACCACGCAGAACTTCAGCCACGATTGGCTGTGTCCGCCCCAAAGTACGAACTGCGCACTTCTGCGACACCAGTAAGTCACACGCCTTACCGCCTAATCCAGACCGTTCGCTCAAAATCCGCCGTGGTAAGCTGAATGTGACTCAGTAAAGAAACACGCCGCCTGTTGGAACTACATGCCCACCGCCGCGTTCAAAACCACCAGCCACGGGCTCCTTGATTTCAGGCTTCCAGCGCGATGTAGATGAGATCTGCCCTCTTCTGTGATGTTACGCAGCGTCACGTGGTAATCCTTTACCGACGTTTAGGGACAATGTATCGGTCTTATCTCCAAGGATCACGAATCCCAAGAAGAAAAGTAAAGAAAACAAAGACTTGGACTTCTTAACCCTCGAAGATGGGACCGATACGTTGTCCCGAAACGTCGGTGAAGGATTACCACTCGACGCTGCGTAATATCCCAGAACAGCGCAGTTCTCAGCCAATGGCTGCTGTCCAGATTATGGCTAAAAGCATGAAACGTCCAAATACAGCGTGTCCCAAAGGTGCTGTACGGAAGTTACATCACGTTCCAGGGGAACACTTACAACCAGCACACACACTAACGACACGACAGATGAAAGAAACAAAGCGCGAGTGTAACCACGGAGTTACCAGCTGTTGAGAGAGGAAAAATGTAAACACAAGTGCACGTAATCACAGTTAGCTATTTCACTAGTTAAAGCAGCTTTTACGACACCCGGTATGTGGGCAGCAACACTCATTGACGTTTCACACCCACAGGTTAGACATTCTCGTGTCTCGTGACAAATACGAGTTATTTCTGTGACGGGGGGGGGGGGGGGGGGGGTNACGAGCTACCGATCTGAGCTCGTCATCGGTAGCTCGTATAGGGGGGGGGGGAAGTGACGTCACCTTCCTTGTCAACACAAGAGGCTTCCCTCCTTGGAAATTTGTGTGACGTTTGCTGATGACTTCGGACATTCGACTCGTCGGTTGAAACAGCGCAAAGTAGTATAACTGCTTCGCAGTCCCTTAACCTTTTAAAGCCTAGCGGTTATTTTACTTGCCACCAGGTTTAACATTCAACAGTTCTACGTTCTGCCCACACAGTGTATTTATGTGTTTTGTGTGGATCTCAGAACAAACAGCGATCATTTCCCTATACAGCATTAACTGGCTGGTTTGTATAACCTAGACGGAGTGTGTTTACTGCGCGGTACGGACTGAGTCTTTAAATATAATTCTACGTTCTGCCCACACAGTGCATTTATGTGTTTTGTGTGGATCTCAGAACAAACAGCGATTATTTCCCTATACAGCATTAACTGGCTGGTTTTCATAACCGAGACGGAGTGTGTTTACTGCGCGGTACGGACTGAATCTTTAAATATAATTCTACGTTCTGCCCACACAGTGTATTTATGTGTTTTGTGTGGATCTCAGAACAAACAGCGATTATGTCCCTACACAGCATTAACTGACTGCTTTTTATAACCGAGATGGAATGTGTTTACTGCGCGGTACGCGCTGAGTCCTTATATAAAATAAGACACGTTTCGTCTTTAAAGGGTTAAAGCTGTTTTAGAGCCAGGATAGCTGAGTTAGCAGTCTATAGTGGCTACAGGTTACAGGCTGGAGGTCCGGGGAACTGTCGTTCCATTCTCTGTAGGGTTAAGGTATTTATTTCTTCTCCGAAACGTCGGGAGCAGCTCTCAGCCCCGCCCAGCCTCTGTTCAATGGATACCACAGGATGTTTCTTTAGAGGAAAATCGGCCGAAGTGTAAACCTGACCGCTCACCTCTATCTAGCAACTAGCTTAAGAATGAGTGGGGCTATAGCTCCACTCTGCCATAAGCCTTCGTGGCGTGCACATTGACAACTTAGTAAACCGGTTTATGCCTACTAGATCTGCGCTTTTCTTGGATATTATGCATCACTGAGTGGTAATTCTGTACCGACGTTTCGGGACAACCTATTGATATCTTCTAGAGCCAAGAAGTCTGGACCTTTACTGAAAGACCTACCCTTACCAGACAAGACGGCGTCATATCCCAGAAGATGGTCATTCTTCTATCACCGTTGTGATAACTTTTAACATTGCACTGTCCTCTGTTATTGGCGCCCTATGAGAGTGTTTTGAATTGTCGACGTTTCGGCGAACACTCTGCCTACTTCTTGCATGAACAAAATACGTAGGGTGAACTACTGGCAGGGTTAGGTAGGCAGGCGGAATCACTATCCCGCCGTCAAAGGGTTAGATGTTGAAAACAGACCACAAGAAAGCAAATTTGAAAAATGCAATATTTGGTATTTTCGTGGCTTTGACTACGAAGCATACACTTCTGGTCTGTGACGCCGTGTAGGTTGGTGGGAGAAACGTGCTGCCTCCACATTCTGGGGGGCCACACCCCCAAAATCTGTAATCTTCAAATAGGCATCTTGTGTCTCCTGATACGCTAAGCGAACTTAAGCGTCTGACAACTTTTGATTTGGTTTTCCGTACCATACACTCCGCCAGGCGGTGCCTTTCATCTACAAAGTATATTTATTTTTAAAATTAATACCTGTATCATGCATTCCTTGAATAGACTTTGTGAAGAGAATAATGTGTACTGAAGGCCGTGCAGACAGACCAAGAAACCTTAAAACAGGAGGCTTAGTACCTTAAAATTATATGGCTGCATCCGTCCGTCCGTCCGTCTGTGTGTATTTATAAGGAAAAAATCCCTCACCCCTTAATCCCCCCCCAACACGCACACACAGTGACATACTGTCCACATTGCATAGCCCACACGCACTTTTACGCACTGTAGAATCATTGCCACCGCAGTCACTGCTATCACTGTTCTATCACCAGCCAGCCACAAAATTTGCATCATCGATGCTACAAAACGTTTGTCACTGAATTCGCTTTCCCCCGGACCGGTCACTTACACACACAACCTACGTCAATCTGTCTAGCGGCTCCGGGAAATCTCCGGAAGAGTACCTGATTTTAGGCCATGACCGTCTCCTACCATATCCATTCCCAACTGATCAATCATATCTCCTAATTTGACTCAACAGTCCAACAGTGAGCTAAGAAACAGCCTGGGTAAAAATAACTAAAAATAAACAAATGAACAGCTTTATTATACAGGATGTCCATAAAATTCTTATCTGTTTTGTTGGAATGAAAGAAATGTGGGATGAATAAATAATACAGACAGACATACATTACCTGTTTGTTTTCAACTGTGCCTGTGCAAGTAAGAAATCTTACATTTATTTCTAAAACTTTTATGGGGTATTAACTGCTCACTGTTAACCGTAACATTACGCTCCTCGGTTATAACAACACTCGTTTATAACGACACAAAGTATTCAGCCCCTACGTTATGTGGGCAGAACACAGAGTTTCCGAAAAAGAACAAGAAAAGGGTTAATGAGTCGATCCCAGTGGCCGCGCGGGCTAAGGCGTGGGTCTGCGGCCGAGCGCTTGCTGGGATTGTGGGTTCGAATCCCACCGGAGGCATGGATGTTTGTCTCTTGTGAGTGTTTCTGCTGTCAAGTAGAGGTCTCTGCGACGGGCCGATCCCTCGTCCAGAGGAGTCCTACCCATTGTGGTGTGCGTCTGAGTGTGATCAAGTGAAAATAAACAGCAACGACACCAACTGTGAGTAGGTAGAATGGGGAAAGACTACGAAGTACCGTTTATTTCCGGAAGCAGCATTCATTAATCTGCCTGTAATATGGACACCGCATTCGTTACCTGTGAGTAAAATTGGGACTTTGAAAATTGTTTCCTACTTCGATCTGATACCGTGTTTTTTGGTAGATATGTACCAACATTTCAGAGGACAATGGAGTCTCAGTCTTTCAGGATATAACAGGGTCCATTTCGCTTTGCAAGGAACGCGTCTAACAGGTTTATACGCCTCTCTATTGTGTGCGAGATGCGACGTAATGGGTTCCTAATGGCAGGACAAATAACGATGTGTTATGAGCCGGGTTATTCTTGCTGTAGAAATAAACACTTTTTGCTATTGTACTCTGACAAGCAGCCCACTCCGCAGAGGAAATCACTTCTCCAGAAGTAGTTTTTTTTTTGGAAAAACATCCCGGAAACTTTGACATAATATGTTTTCTGTAAGTGTGCATCACCTCACCCATTAACCTTTTCTTCTTCTTCTTCTTAGTCCTTCCCTCTTCTACCTGTTCACAGCAGGTGTCGAGGGTTTTTGTAATTTCATTTGATCACACTCAAGCACACACCACATTCGGTAGGACTCCTCTGGACGAGGGATCGGCCGGTCGCAGAGACCTCTACCTGACAACACAAACACAAAAGACAAAAATCCATGCCCCCGGTGGGATTCAAACCCACGATCCCAGCAAGCGGTCGGCCGCAGACCCACGCCTTAGACCGCGCGGCCACTGCGATCGGCAATAAACGGTACTTACTGGGAGAAAGATGCGGGGAAAATATATAAATTGTGGCAAAATGCGGGGTTTCTCTGAATGTTACTGCACGTGGTTCATGCATTTATCCACTGGGCCCCAAAACCGTATGGCCACTAATGGACAAAGGGCGGCAAGTGACTCTAGTAACTTCAAAGGACGCATATGGAATTCTGGTCACGCCTCTTACAAAAGAGGATAAAACAGCCGGAGGGCAAATGTGAACACTCGCTTGCATCTAGCGCCCAGTTTAACACGACACGCACTCTACGTATAACGGAACACTGGGGTGCGTTCGCGTAACCATTGTTGCCGTGGAAAAGCAATAAGTATTACGTATTCTGAGTGTCTGTCTGTAGCCTTATTTACTAGCATGCAAAGCGCATGCGCTGTATTATATTGTCATCTGTGGCCTGTCCGGCTTTACCCCAGTTTTCCACATTATCTCATAAACGGCACGATATTCGGAAAGAAGTTACTGAACATAAAATGTGTGTTTTGATTTTCTCTACATGTTTTGTCCGAAACATTTCTCATTCTAAGAAGAATTCAGCGAGATATTGTCATACATGCACACAGGTCTTCACGTAACGTACCCGTTACTCTTGTCACATTTCAATAAACTTGAATTTCGTCGACAGATTTTGGAAAAATACTCAGATATCAAATTTAACGAAAATCCACCCAGTGGAAGCCGATTTGTTCCAAGCGGACGGACAGACGAACAGACATGATGAAGCTAATAGTCGCTTTTCGCAATTTTGCGAATGCGCCTAAAAATTCGTGGAGTATATTTCCACTTCATCAATACGTTCATGGCGTGCTGCTTTAATTAACAACAGGTACAACTGCAGTTTGACATACTGCAATATGAAGCACACGGTGCTACTGAAATGGCCTCCACCGCTGAGGTGTTCTGGTGGAAGCACACCAGTTCATGCTTTCCTGTATGCTAGACTACAAATACTGGACAGGACTTACCGGCCCCTGTACGCACCAGATGGTCTTCCCGGGTCACGTGGGGGGGCGAAGGCCCTCTGGGTCAATGAGTGAATCTAATGGTTACGCTTCTTCATCATCAGGCAGGCTGCAATTCAGAATACAAATTTGTTTTACCCTCCATGCCCCCAACTCATATTCGTTTTTATTTAAGGGCCCTGTCAACAGCTCAGACAGCGTAACGTCAGATGTTGTAATGATTAATGAACCGCGAACTGAAGAGTATGAGGAGAGAAGCAGTGGTGCCATAATTTGAGGTACAGGATGTTCATTATATCACTCTCACTTTAAACGAAGAACACAGGCTAAGGGTCCTCTACACTAGGATGCTGAAAAAGACATTTGAGTCTACGAGGGAGTAATTAACAGGAGACTGAAGAAAATCTTATAATGAGAAGCCTGAAGATTTGTACTTCTCGCCGTGTATGATTAGCGTAATGAAGTGAACAGTATGAGACAGACCCGGAGTTTGGCACTCAGTGGGCAGAGGAGAGGTACATACAGGGTGTAGGTGGGGAGACATGAAGGAAATAAACCGCTTCGAAGACCAGAACATAGATGGGGCGATATATTCAAATGGATCATAATACAACAGGATGAGATGGCGTGGACTGGATGAATCTGGCTCAGGACAGGGGCAAGTTACAGGCTGCTGTGAACACGGTAATGAAATTTAGTGTTCCGTAATATGCGGGGAATTACTTGACCATACGAGGAGCTGTTAAACATAGAGCCCTTAATTACAAACAAACCAACAGCTCACTTGCATGGTACGTTCGCAACGTCGCTGCCTATTTTCAACTGCAACCGTACCACCACCAAAACTACTGGCACATTGCACGTGACACACAAGAAATATTGGCACATTACACGTGAAACACAAGAAATATTGGCATATTGCATGTGAAACACAAGAACTATTGGCACACTGGACGATATAAGAAATGCTGGCACGGGGCACGTGTAACACAAGAATTATTGGCACACTGGACAATATAAGAAATATTGGCACAGGGCACGTGAAACACAAGAACTATTGGCACATTGGACAATATAAGAAATACTGGCACAGGGCACGTGTAACACAAGAAATATTATCACACTGCACGTAAAAAACAACAAACAACCGTACTATAAGATTCACAGACGTAGACCTATTACAACAACATGGGCTAACCTCTGCTGTCCACCACACCGCACCTTCAATTGTCACTGCCCTAGTTCAATCCTGTGTCATCAGAGTGCACTCATAACTGCATGCAATAACAAACGACAGTCGTACAGCGAATAGGGTAGTGTCATTCTCCTTTCTACATATTTCCTTACAAAACAACGCGAAGTTAAACTTGTCCCTGTGTTTAATCAAAAACCGGGCCATGAAGACACGAAGTAAAACTCGTCCCTGTGTTTAATCAATAACCTGGCCATCAAGACGCGAAGTTAGACTTGTCCCTGTGTTTAATGAAAAACCGGGCCATGAAGACACGAAGTAAAACTCGTCCCTGTGTTTAATCAAGAACCTGGCCATGAAGACGCGAAGTTAAACTCGTCCCTGTGTTTGATTTAAAAATCGGGCTATCAAGACGCGAAGTTAAACTCGTCCCTGTGTTTAATAAAAAACCGAGCCATCAAAACGCGAAGTTAAACTCGTCCCTGTATTTAATCAAAAACCGGGCCATGAAGACACGAAGTTAAATTCGTCCCTGTGTTTAATTAAAAACCGGGCCATGAAGACGCAAAGTTAAACTCGTCCCTGTGTTTAATCAAGAACCGGGCCATCAAGACGCGAAGTTAAGCTCGTCCCTGTGTTTAATCAAAAACCGGGCCATGAAGACGCGAAGTTAGATTCGTCCCTGTGTTTAATCAAAAACCGGGCCATGAAGACGCGAAGTTAAACTCGTCCCTGTGTTTAATCAAAAACCGGCCATCAAGGCGTATATGTGGGCTTACAACTCCACTCTTTCCGAATCTCTGCACCAGATGGAAGTTAGCGGTCACCTTCGCGCCCCCAGTCCGTTTATCACTGGGGCAAATATCAGTTGGCCGTATCTACTCGATGGGAGATTGGGTGGGCCCCAGATCCGTTCTGGACACTTTGAAGAAGCAAACCATCTCTGCATCTGGCTGACATGGAATTCCGAATCCACAGTTGTCTAGCTTGTTGCCTGCTGACTACTCTGCCTCAGCCATCCCGTTTCGTCCCGATTTCTGCCTCTTAGCCTTTTAAAGCCTAGCGGTAACTTTACGTACCGCCAGGTTTAACATTAAAAAATTCTACGTGGTGCCCACATTGCGTTTATGTGTTTTGTACGGATCTCAGAACAAACAGCAACTTTTGCCTTATAAAACATTAAGAGATTGGTTTTTATAACCGAAGTGGAGAGTGTTTACAGCGCGGTACGCACTGAGTCCTTATATAAAACATTATATTTCGTTTTTGAAGGGTTAATTATTTCAGCAAGCAGTGCTGGAACAAGGACTACGGAGAATAAGAACACATCAGTTATATAACGATTTACACATAGTAGGTGACATTAAAAAGAAAATACTGCAATGGATAGGACATGTAGTAAAAATGGAGCATGGAAGGATAATTAAGAAAATATTTGAAAGTAAGCCGGAGGGAAGAAGAAGAATGGGAAGACCTAGATTGAGATGGTTCGAAGATGCTGAAGAGGATCTGCCGGAGGTGAAGATGGCGGCGGAAGGCAGTGCACAGAGAAAGATGGGCGTCTGTAATCACAGAGATCAAGTCTCTCAGAGGGCCGTAGGGCCGAGGAGTGAGTAAAGATCCTTCAGCAGACTTTCTTCCTTAAAAGACAAAAGTAAGCCCGTGGAGTTTACCTTTCCGTCTGTTTCTGTTTGTGTTTATCTGTCCACTCAAACTTTTTAACCCACTCACCAAATCCTTGAAACTTTGCATGAAAGTTTGTGATTGGAGAACAGCTGGTTTCCTGCAATCAGTAATAACAACATGGCCGGCGCGCAGACTGCGTGGAGGGCAATATTAGCCTTACACACTTTGAGGCTTTCACTGTAACTATATTCAATAAAATATGAGCAAATAACGCGGTTGGTAGGTAACCCGAGAATGTTTAATTGAATGTTAACATTAGTTACATCAGGATCCTGTGGGCCGCGATAGCTCAGTCGGTATAGCGACTCGCTACGGGTTGGACGGTCCGGGGATCGAATCCCGGTGGAGGCAAGATTTTCCGCAGGCGTCCAGACCGGCCCTGGGGCCCACCCAGTCTCCTGTACAATGGATACCGCGTCTCTTTCCCGGAGGTAAAGCGGCCGGGTCGTGAGGCTAGCCACCCCATCCCCTCCTCGTGCCGAGGCTCACGAATGGGTAGAGCTATACCTCTACGCCCCATCTTGGACCCTCAGGGCCTGTTATAGGGTGACCTTTACCTTTACATCAGAATCCTATAATGACGCAGGGTAAGGGGTTCCAAGACGTGTGCCACTTTTGTTGCTGTAACATTTTTACACAACACAAAACAACAATATAATTGTTGTGAGTACATTTTCTCAGGTTTTGGTTTTTTAAGTTAATAACTAACAAATTATTGGACTTAAGCACGTGAAATATGGTAAGGACACATCACAACTATGCCTGCTTGTACAGGGAAAAGTGTCACACAAAGGCTACAAACATGGCGATAATGCGCAACTTGTAAGTTATGCCCAACAAATGTAACGTACACACTGTCTGTACATATAAGTTCTGCACAAAAATGGAATAGTATGCAATAAATAATGATGATGATAATACTAGATACGCTGGGCTAGAATACTGTGTACTAGGGAAGTAATCATTGTAGCCGTGCCCCATATCCCGCGCCTTCCTTCATGTCTGTGCTGCTGTTCCAAAAGACGCGTGATAACAGCTGTTAAACTCTATTCGCGTCGAATTTTCTTGAAAGATATGACGATTTTACCAGCAGTAAGATAGGCACGCCCGGAACGTAGGCATCCACAACATACAGCGTCTGTATTCCGCAGGCAGAGCGCCTTCTACGAAGTCCCAGATTAGGGGCTTCTTTGTAGTAGGGGAAGGGACGGCCGCAGGTCCGCGAAGAGCCATCTACGTGCGACAGAGACAGTGCTAGCGGGTACACCGCTAGGAGAGACAGAGAGACACGGCCTCGTCACGTATACTTCAGTGCAAAATGGATCTATGGTACGTCCGGTTCCTCATGTAGCACGAACGGAAATTTGAGACGCATACGAAGATAAGGTACGAAAGCCTGACGGAGAAACGTCAGTTTGAGGAGCCAGCGTAGGTGGACATAGTGTTACAATGGTTAGGTAAGTAGGGGGTGCAGACTGGATTGAACTGGCTTAGGAAAGGGACCAGTGGGCACTTGGAAACATATTGATGAAACTTCATGTGGTACAAGTTCGCAGCTTCTCTGAACAACTTACGGCCTAAATGTATATACACACATACGTATAATAACCATATGTACATATATATATATATATACATATATATATACTGTACACAGCCGAACTCGATTACAACGTAATGAATGGGACTGAATATTTTCTGTCGCTATAAGCGAGTGTCGTTATAACCGAGGAGTATAACGTTATGATTAACAGTGTGGAATTAATTGGTACCACAGAATATCTGACGCTATAGGCGAGGTGCAGCGTAAACCGAAGACGTTATAACCGTGTTCTACCGCAATATATCTTACACATATACATATATAGATACAATACACATACGTCAGGGGTGAACAAATTTTCGACAAATCTAGGGCCTACTTCGCGACTCTAAGCGCCGGAATGGTGGCACGAAGCAGTTGCATATAGGGCCTACGAACATAAGGCGCCACCGTGCAAAATTTTGTTGCTACGACGACCTGGTGCTCGGGACATGTTCACCTCCCCCCCTCCCCCCGGATCTACATTATCTACCCTGAAGATAAAGGTAGTAAGATCCTTGGAAACTTCGGTATATTTCCACAAAAGTAGACGGCGTGACGTACACGGAGAAACGTCACGCCTACAGCGGCGGGAACTTCAAATCTCACGTGAATTTTGAAATAAAGATAAACGGAAATACGACACGGATAACAACTCTGTGGAGTTCAACAATGCCTCTGCTCCGTGGAGTTTGGTAGCTGAGTCCATGCCGGAATAACTGTGCACTGTGCAGTAACCAGTAGCAACAGCAGCCCACAGCGGCTTCTTTGAGGTCCCTGCCACGTAGTTGCCTCCGCTGTAACGACAGAACAGTGTTCACAAAAGCCCAGCAGGAGGTCAACCTGTGCCAGCTGAAGCCATTCCCCTCACATATTTGTCGCAAAAAGTGTCTACTTGCAATAGAATGTTTAAAAATAAATAAATAAGAATAATAATAACTACATGGGCCACAATGCTTCATGAGAAGCTAACAGGTTCTCAGCTAGTCAAGAAATTTCCCGTACTTTATGGAACCCGACGGTTCATTACCGCATTCACAAACACCCGCAACCTGTCCCAGTCCTGAGCCAGATTAATCCAGTCCATGCAGCCCTATCCCACGTCTTCGAGAGGCATTTTAATATTATCCCCCTATCTACTCCTAGGTCTTCCAAGTGGTCTCTTTCCCTCAGGTCTCCCCAAATAATAATAATAATAATAATAGTTCGGAAAATGAAGACCACAATAAGGCGAATGGCTGTTCAGAAAAATGTTCTCTCGCAAAGTGCAGGAGTCAAGAATACGTGGGACGCTACCTCCAATCCCCCACACAAATCCACGTGCACTGTTTAGGGTTACAAGACAGAACGAATTCTGTACAGTGTGTGCACGCCACAGATCACAAGGCGCTAGATCATGCTGCGTCACGTTGCAAACCAATGGCTGGCTCAGCCCATCCAAGAAGAACTGTTTTCTGGAAAGACAGTGCGGGTGACCAGGGATGAGGAAGGACAGACTGGCGGGCCAAGGTGGGTGGTAACGTTGCGCACTGGGAGGGGTTTTACTGGAGACCGTGAAGATGATGATGCTAGGCTGTTTCGAAACGTCGGGAAATACTCGCCCAAAGCCACAGTGTCACGTCTCTAAAAGACTTGAATTATCAGCAACCTCAAATCTTGCATGAAGCTCCTCACTCTGTAAGTTTCTCCAGTTAGTTCGCACCACTTCAGTCCAGATATCTTCCATAGCACAGGCCGGAAAAACCGAAGACTTGACAATCACGGCATGAGAACCGCGATTCTACCTGCTATAGACCCTCCGAGTCCATTAAAAATGGGACGAAATTTTTGGCCAGCTGAGCGAATATCAGCGTCTGCATCTAGGGGGTATTCGGTGCAGTGCCTGCCAGGCGTGGTCTTCAGAATGCCAACTGGCAGTGTCAGTAGCAAGATTACGTCAGCTCTGTTTGGACAGCTGACCTTACTAGTATGGTAACCACAACAGGTGCCTGCAGGTGAAAACCGTTGGTCCCGTGTTGCTCGAAAGAGCCGGCAGCACGACAGAATGAGACGGTAAACGTACGTGAGAAAATAACGTAAGAGAGAAAGAGGCCACAGCTCGCGCTGCGCTGGCGACGGGGACCCTAAGAATAGGAAGTGTGATGGTGGGGCGGGGACAAGAGAAAGGTTATGTTGGTAGTGGTGGTTTACTAGGAACTTCCTGATAGAAAACTCGTTTGGAATTCTGGGAAAGCTAAACGATTTGTTGTAAGCTGCAGAAGAAACGCAGGCAGACTTGGCTCAGTGCTCAGTAAGGCGTGTAGTCTGAACCTTGGTACTGGCGCTCCACCCACGTCCTTCGGTGGGAATAAAACAGACGGACGTCTGGCGTTTGAAGACGTGTTGTTTGGTAGATAGGTACCTACACGGCGTCATGTTACGCAGAACTGCTTTTTGAACCCCATGCCGTATGGAGAAACAAGACAGTGTAATGTGACAGACGGACGCAGGCCGGGGAAGGGGCTGAACGTGAGGCTATTCACTTTAAAAATTGTTACAAGATCATGTCATAAACATAACATGACACTGTCTGCAACTGCATGTATATACATACAAACATAGCTAAATGTTCCATGACCCACTCACCTAATTTAAATCATAAGGTCAAAATTTTTTTAAACTTCATCTAAGACATCCTCAATTTTTACGATATTTTTTCAAAATTGTTGTGTACTAGTCATAAGCTGATTTTGACTGAAGAGTATATAACGTAAAACGTCTGAAACCAGCATGTCTACAAAATCTGTGCGTTTTTTAAATTTAGATTTGGGGGCGCTGCAGCCCCCTACCCCCTTGGGCGGAAGGATACAAAATGCGATAATGACTGACGAAAAATTTACGCTATGAAGATGCGATGTGACAGCGTGTATTCTGGTAAGCGGGCACGGACGTTTCGGACGAACATGCTGTCACCTGGTACAATAAAGTACAACGTTAGTTTTGTACAATTCCATCGAAGCTTCTTGTTTTCAGTTGGTTAAGAAATTCTCAGCTTTTCGCGAAGCCTGGCGGTTGATTACTGTTTGCTGAACCGTACCGAGTTACACCACTTCAGCCTCCTATGACATTCCCTTTCAAGATCTCACCATTGTTGCCTAAATTGAGATATTCATATCAAAATTTTCCATGTATTTCTTGGGTCATGAAACTGACCACACAACTCAAGTCTGGAGTCGAGGTTAAGAACTTAAACACACCTCCATTCCCCCACGTCTTCACAGTGTGCACAGGGATAATATTCCCCATCACCAACCCCATGGATGCTACACGCCCCAGCACATCATCCCCCTTTTTTTACCTTC
Organism: Coptotermes formosanus; assembly: GCA_013340265.1. Classification (NCBI taxonomy): domain Eukaryota; kingdom Metazoa; phylum Arthropoda; class Insecta; order Blattodea; family Rhinotermitidae; genus Coptotermes; species Coptotermes formosanus. The sequence goes on along the minus strand of BLKM01000237.1, from coordinate 55,232 downwards.
TTATATCAGCAGTTCCCAACCTGTCATGTGTGTGGCCCTAAAGAAGCCAACGATATGTGACCCGCAACCCTACCATGGAAACGGCAGTAGTCACTGACATCTACTCTGAACGAACTAACACTAACGCCTTTTCTTGAACACTACGTAACGTTGCCACTTATTAAAAAAATATTAAATTTTTAATGTTAGTCGCCAGATCCAATATTTTTGGGGCAATATTAAATGCACAAAACAAGCAAGAAACAAATCTTTATATAACTACCTCACACATATAATGGTTAGACAAATCAGTACAGTCACACCTAAAATTCTCCTCTCTCTTCAGTACACTCGAACTGACTCCTGCCATAATATTACTGTAACGTGGAATGAATGTTAGACTACCGTGCAGTAACAAAGTGTGTTCATTAGTTATTTAAAATATAACTGCTACAGTAAGTTTAAAATTAATAAAAACAGATTCAATAATCGCATATTCTGGATCATTCTGTTCGAATTTAGATTCTAATTTTGATTTCTTTTTTTCATATTTATCGAGTTCTTCATAAAACCCCCTCGCGACCCTACATCAGAGCCCCCGCGATCCTGATTTGGGTCGAGACCTCAGGTTGGGAACCACTGTCTTAAAATACACGCCAAAGTACAGGCACTAGTAACAGCCGTCCATGGTCAGTGTTGCAATAGGAATGCAGCAGGCAATGAACGTGTGTTCTCGATTGTGTCCCGACCTCCAGCAGTTCTCAGACAACCATGGAGTGAGAACGAAAAGTAAAAATAAATTACTTTATTTTGATGGGCAGGCATGGTCACGCCATTCGGCTGTTGAACTCTGTCACAGTTAATAATATTAATAAAACAAAGCGTTAACTTCAAGGGCTGTGCGACAACGCAATGCCAGCTGTCCCGTGACAATATAAGATACACTGAAGGATCAATAATTCGTATACCAGACAGACACCGCAAGAGAGTTCCACGTAGCGGATATGCAGTGGGAGGGGGAGGGGGGGCGTCCTAGTTCCAAGAAATAAAAAAGAAACTATTTTGCGCTTGTGGTGAATTGAATAGGTAAAGAGGGCGAAGTAAATGGGTCAGTGCGCATGGTTAAATAGCTCGGTGAGTCTTGCCAGAATAAAGAGTCGTACGCGTTAACACTGTGTGGCGTGATCGCCAATGTCGTGTTAACGAGTAGACTAAGTGCGCAGTAGCAGAACGTAACGTAAGTGCGTGAATTTACGTCACTGTCAATGGTCGTAAGTTATTCCTCGCAAGAGTTCTTAATGCATTTTCCTACGATTCTGTTTCGAAATTTTCTTACGATTCTGTTTCGAAATTAAGTGAGCCGGCAAGCCAATAAATTTTCTATAAAGGAAATCTCGATGTTTTAAACCAATCTATCGTACACAGACTTCACAAATTTAAATTTTATGGTAAAGAACACAAACTGAATTCTGAAAGAGTGAAGTTCTCCCTGTGCTCGACATGAAGACGTAAGGGTGGCGTGGAATAGAGCTCTACATACTCTCAAAATTGCCACTAATAGACGTCATTGCTCAGTTTTAGGTGCCGGTCACATTACCCCCGGGGAAAGATCGCCCACACCCCACTGAATAGGAAGCTCGGTGGGCCCCACAGCTGGTCTATCTCAACTCGGAGGCCCGGTTTCGATCCCAGGCCCGCCCATGTGAGATTTGTGGTGGACAAATTGGCACTGGGACAGGCTTTTCTGTCAGTACTTCGATTTTCTTCCCGTCCGTATCGTTCCACCAATGCTCCATACTCATCTTTATCTACATGCTGCTCTTACCAGAAGAACTGACGGGCGAAGGCTCGGAACTTTCCAAAAAGCAGTGTTCGTTCGGAAAATGTGGAGCACTTGTTAGGAAAGTACTTCCACTTAACTCTTTAAAGACGAAGCGTATCTGTTTTATGTAAGGACTCAGTGCGTACCGCGCTGTAAACACTCTCCACTTCGGTTATAAAAACCAGTCTCTTAATATTTTATAAGGCAAAAGTAGCTGTTTGTTCTGAGATCCGTACAAAACACGTAAACGCAATGTGGGCACCACGTAGAATGTTTTAACCTTTTAAAGCCTAGCGGTAACTTTACATACCACCAGGTTTAACATTAAATATTCTACGTGGTGCCCACATTGCGTTTATGTGTTTTATACGGATCTCAGAACAAACAGCAACTTTTGCCTTATAGAACATTAAGAGACTGGTTTTTATAACCGAAGTGGAGAGTGTTTATAGCGCGGTACGCACTGAGTCCTTATATAAAACCGATACACTTCGTCTTTAAAGGGTTAATGTTAAACCTGGTCGTACGTAAAGTTACTGCTAGGCTCGAAAAGGTTAATGTTTGAAGGGTTAGCGTATACTATCACACTGTTTTCCCTTCTAGGCCTAGTTCTGCCTAGCCGCAGCTTCACTGTCGTTGGTATTATGTCCAACAAGCTGAAATGCTTATACCACTGCCGTTCATTGACAGCTGTCAAATATTCTGACTGACAAAAAAATAAAAGACTTCACGTGCAGTTCTGTAATTCGTATCGCGTCTCCTTCATACACGTGTGTTCTCTTTGCTTGCACAAAATCAAGCACCCTGTCAACACTCGTATCTTCAGTCTTCCTGTTCAGATAAAGTCCTCCCGTCTTAAGGAAAACACTCCGCCGCTCCAAATACACTTCACCCCACCCATAGCCATATCTGTAGATACATCAGTTACGCAAACAACCAACCAACGAAGATTACTGTCCCCCTAGACGTGACGCCGTGTAGTCTGGTAGCGGTGTGCGACGTTTTGCAAGAACCGGCTGCTTCCGTCGTCGGGATACAGGTAAGCGCACACTGGAGCGCAGCGGACGCAACGGACGGACGCAGCGCACGGAGATGAAATATTCTTCCCGTTATCAGCAATGTGACATCGCAAACTGATCTGCACCGGACGCAACGGAGAGCGGCAACGGCGTCTCGGGGGGGGGGGGGGGGGCGGGGTGGAAATTTATCACCCCGGCCTGCTCGGCCGTCTGACTCAGCGTTCAAGATATCATTATCTTAATTCGGGGCACGCTGTATCGTATTTGGGCCAACGGGCTGGCAGAATTCATTTGACTGCAAGCCGCTAATTAGGAAGCAACACGAGCGGTTCTTCAGAACTGCTCGTGTTGCTTGCTTATCAGCGGCCAGCAGTCAACTGATTCCCGGCAGCCCTTCCGGGGAAACACTGTGTACTGTGCTTAATCAATGAAAATATTCTGACTCGTCCGATGCATCGGACGCGCCCCATTGTGCGCGTACCCTCACTGATCCATACTGATGATGGAAACACCAGGTTTCTCCAAATCCTCGCTACTAGCCTATACGGCGTCACGTCCCAAAATAGGGCAGATATCAATTTAATGAGCAGCAGAACGACCATTAGCTTCTGAAGAAGGCAAAGTAAAGTTTATTCATTTATTTTTCAAAATTCTAATGTACCAGTAATCAGCCGATTTCAGTGGATGATTTCGGCTGCTGGGTATTCACGTTACATATCTGACACAACCGTGTCTACAAAATCTATGCGTTTTTTAACTTTATGTTTCGAGGAGTTTGGGGAATTGCAGCCCGGCAGCCCCCTCTTGGTTGCGCCCTTGGAAGGCCGTCAACCACAGCTGTTACACTACTATATCACTTTACAACGCGGTGTCCGGTACGTGAGTACTTCCCGCAGTGTGTGGGCAGTGTCCGGTACGTGAGTACTTCCCGCAGTGTGTGGGCAGTGTCCGGTACGTGAGTACTTCCCGCAGTGTGTGGGCAGTGTCCGGTATATGAGTACTTCCCGCAGTGTGTGGGCAGTGTCCGGTACGGCTGTTTCCTGTGGTTCTATAATCACATTTCGTGAACCTGTAAGGGCCATGCCATGACTGAGGCGGTTATTTACGGAGGTCCGGTTCAGTCCCGGGCCAGTCGACGTGGAATTTGCGATGAGCACAGTGGCATTGGAACAGGTGTTCCTCCCAGTACTTCGGTTTCCCCTGTCAGTATCATTCCACCATTGCTCCATACTCATTCATTCATCTACCACCGACGTTACATAATATTAGCAACTGACTGACTGACTGACTAACTAACTAACTAACTAACTAACTAACTAACTAACTAACTAACTAACTCACTCACTCACTCACTCCATGGAGCAGAAGCCTTCTTGAGAAGCTAACAGTTTCTCAGCTAGTCAAGAAATTCCCCGCATTTTATGGAACCCGGAGGTTCAATGCCGCATTCACCTGTCCCTATCCTGAGCCAGCTCAATCCAGTCCATGCCCCACCCCCATCCCACTTCTTGAAGATCCAAAACCCATATCCCTTTTCCGTAGCTGGGGTCGTATCAAAGAATCGGTCCAGATCCGAGGCTTTATAGACTGTTTCGTAGCATCATAATTTTTTACGGTGAGGAGTTGTTAGCACCTCGCGCAACCCCCAAGCTGGAGGACCACCCCTTGTCGGCTGTCCGCGACTGCCTATTCAATGTATTCGCAGCTACCCCCCATAACTGGAGGCCGTTCCTCCATTCGCAACCCGAGGACGCGCCATGCCGTGGTGAAGGGGACCCACTTAACAGTAAGCAGCTGACAGGGTCGTTAAACAGAGCACTTAAAAAACTAACCTTTATACAGTCCATCGATTCTTTCCCCCCGCCAACTGCCCGTCACAGCTCGATGTGGCTGTGCATCATCAGGCAGACGGCGACCCGCCAGTAAGAAGCACCACGCCGTTTCTTTACCGCAGAGAATAACAGCCAGGAAACGTTTCAGCCGACGCTGATTACATTCAACCCTAACCGCATGGAGCTGAACTGCTGGTGTGATAGCAGGGTGTGACCTGGTAACTATTATTGCCGCCAGCTGTTGCCAAATTTCTTTAATAAAACATCTGGGGCACCAACTTATATCACAATTTCAGAAGTCCGTATCTAAGAGTCCGGGTACACTGGACAAACAAAAACATGACAACTGTGACTCTAGCGTGGCAAACAAAAACATGGCGACTGTGACTCTAGCGTGGCAAACAAAAACATGGCGACTGTGACTCTAGCGTGGCAAACAAAAACATGGCGACTGTGACTCTAGCGTGGCAAACAAAAATATGGCGACTGTGACTCTAGCGTGGCAAACAAAAACATGGCGACTGTGACTCTAGCGTGGCAAACAAAAATATGGCGACTGTGACTCTGGCGTGGCAAACAAAAATATGGCGACTGTGACTCTGGCGTGGCAAACAAAAATATGGCGACTGTGACTCTCGAGTGGCAAACAAAAATGTGGCGACTGTGACTCTAGCGTGGCAAACAAAAATATGGCGACTGTGACTCTCGAGTGGCAAAGAAAAATATGGCGACTGTGACTCTGGCGTGGCAAAGAAAAATGTGGCGACTGTGACTCTCGAATGGCAAACAAAAATATGGCGACTGTGACTCTCGAGTGGCAAACAAAAATATGGCGACTGTGACTCCAGCGTGGCAAACACAAATCTCAGGGAATAATACCGTCTTCTGAAAGGTGACACCGTGTGGTCTGGTAGAAACTTATTACCTTGTAGGAGGAATGTACTGCCTACGTTGTCATGGTGGAAATAATACAAAGACAGTTGCGCCCAGCGGTCAGGAGCAAAACCCCTGCGGGGGCTGGACGGCTCTGGTGCGTTGCGGGAGAACGTTGATTACACGATGGACTAAAGCAGAGGTGCTAAAAGTCAAGAGGCCCAGTTCGCCCGGACGACTAAATTTCTTCGGTGCCGCCTAATATATTTCGGTCCTCCGTACGGAACTTGCTTGATATCACCCCCCCCCCCCCCCCGCCGCCTGATATTTCAGATGGCCTCTATATATTTAGAAAATTACAAACTCCTGGAATGGACGCTTCTATTTGTGGGACAGACAATGAGCTGTACAGTACGCACACACTGAAGGCATTAAGTAGATAAAGTAGCGTGTCGTGGTAATAGTGAAGACAAGGGGTGAACAACCTTACAAGCGGGACGGCCAAATCAAGACAAAACAAGTTTGCGGGCCACATTATAAAAAATACTTACATTTTTTATCTATATATCATTAAGAATTGCCACAGCAACAGCAGGACTCCACAACAACGTTTTTTTCTCCAATAAACGGGACTTACATTTAAGGACGAAACCAGCAAAATGCAACATTTGGAGGGTAGCCTTCTTTGTATGGTGCGGAAACTTAGACACTGGAAAGTTTTGAAATGTAGTGCTGGAGAAGGATGGAGAAGATCAGTTGGCCCGATCGTGTGAGAGATGGAGTATTACGTAGAGTCAAGGAGGAGAGAAATATCCTACATACAATAAAAAGAAGGAAGGCTAACTGGATTGGTCACATCTAGCGTAGGAACTGCCTTCTAAAGCATGTTGTTGAAGGAAAGATAGAAGAAAGGGTAGGAGTGACTGGAAGACGACGAAAAAGATGTAAGCAGCTACTGGATGACGTTAAGGAAAGAAGACGATACTGGAAATTCAAAGAGGAAGCACTAGATCGCACTGTGTGGAGAACTCGCTTTGGAAGACTCTATGGACCTGTCGTAGAACAGGCTAGTGAACGAATAGATGAATGAATGAATGAATGAATCAATCAATCAATAATGCCCTTTCGTCAGCAGTACCAGAACTGGGGCGGTAAAACTTATTTGAAATTAATCTCTAAAAATTCGACTTAATCGTACAAAACTCGAGACACACGCTGCGTTGCCAAGTATTTACATTTAGCCACCGCAGCACTTGCCAGCTCCTAAACCTGTGAACATCGAAACCTGCAATGGTTACTTTATTCCACATGGAACTTCTGTTCACATTTGGCACAAAAACTGCGTTGTTTTGACAACAATACGATGTATTTGTGAGTAATATTCCTGTACAAATTAGGATAAAATAATTATTCGTTGAATTTCGTATGTCTTTCTTTCGTGTCTCTAGGATACTACATCGCTGGCCGAATTTTAAATTTGGCATGGCTGCATTTTGCTTATCGCTGGTGTAGAACTGAACTGCATGTGATTTAAAGGTCGAGCTTTTCCGAGAAATGTAGCTACCAGATTACACGGCGTTAATCCAAGAAGACAGTAACTGTAAGCACAAAGCTGAATGCCTGAAGATGACTCTCCAAGTGCAGACACTGATAATTCAATAAACCGTAGTGCTAAGCAGTGAGTACATAGCGAATCCACTAAAATGTCTGGCTGTTGCTTACCACAGCGTACTGCACATTTTCATCAACATTTCATCCCAGTTATTAACCTTTTAAAGCCTAGCGGTAACTTTACATACGACCAGGTTTAACATTAAAAAATTCTACGTGGTGCCCACATTGCGTTTATGTGTTTTGTACGGATCTCAGAACAAACAGCAACTTTTGCCTTATAAAACATTAAGAGACTGGTTTTTATAACCGAAGTGGAGAGTGTTTATAGCGCGGTGCGCACTGAGTCCTTATATAAAACAGATACGCTTCGTCTTTAAAGGGTTAAACACTGAGGCAAGCAATGTTTGCTTGAGAGTTGTCCATCCCACTTCGGAGCCGGGTTAGCTCAGTCAGTGCAGCGTGCAGGCTACGGGCTAGACTGATGTGGAGGGGTAGATCATATGGAAAGAAGTGCCGGGATCAGAGCGGCCGGAGCTTTACCCTACTCACTGACATTTAATATAGAATTTAAGACACAACAGCAAAGATAAAGGCTGTCCCATTACTTTCTTTTTTAGTGGGGAAGGGCCCCCGCAGCAGCCGGTACGGACGCACCGCAGCCTTAACGCTTCTTGTGCCCACAACTTCTCCGTACCCTGTGCCATCTCAGTCCACTTCCTCTCGCTATTGTCACACAACTCAGAATCTGTACAGTTGTATGGTACAGCTGCCCCCGTGTGTAATTAAACATCACGCCATAAAGGTGTGTGGGGAAGTAGAGGTATAGCTCCACTGCAGTGAAAGTCACGAAACACCTGTTGTAAACATCCTTTACTGTGCATATTACAAACAACTTTTATTAAAGTGCCGCGCAGTCGTCAGGTCGTGTAAAAATTTTCTGCTCAGAGCACTAGCAGGTCCGCGCAGCTGTAAAAAAAAATTAGAGGGGATGTTGGCGTTGAGTGGTTTTCTGTACCGACGTTTCGGGACAACCTGCCGGTCCCATCTTCAAGGGTCAAGAAGTCTTAGTCCTTGGACACCACTCAACGCTGCGTAATATCGCAGAAAAGCGCAGATATCAAGTTGAAGTTCGGTTCTTCCTCGTCCATTTGATCCTTCAACAACGAAACGTCGATAACCACTCACCCAGCGACACAGCGTCATGTCCCACAAGAACTCAGTCTGCAGCCACCAGCGCGCTCTGACAGCGTCAAACCTCGAAGTCATGGCCCAATATGAGGCACTGCACCGTCCACTGAAACCTTCAGCCAAGACACTCAGTATGTAGGACTTTCCAAATACTGCAGTAGGTATAAAGACCGCCGGTACAGTTCTGTTCATTCACAGCGGAATGTGGCTCCTCTCCGGGTAGCAAAACAAGCACAACGCGGGAGAAGTTCGTGGAATATGCCCCAGGCTCACCCAGTTACAACTTTGTACGGAACTTGAGAAATGCTTTGTGTAGTCACAACTGTTAATCATCAGTCCCGTATAAGGCTAACCTTTGTTGGTGCGTATATCAACAGTCAGAGTAGGAAGCAGTTTTAGAGTACGTCAGAAGATGGCAGCAACAAAGGACAGAGGAAGGAATGTTTCAATCGGTACTGAAGTGTCTACCTTTGCCAAAAATTTCGATTTCGGAAGTCTAGACAGCAGCACCACTCAACCCATATTTTTAGTGCCACAATATTAATACGCCTGTCATTCGATAACATTTCAGGTACACATCCTTTTTCGGCGACGTTTATTTTTATAAGACGAAAATTGCACATGCGCAGAAATAGTTTTGCAGTAGAGTCTGCGCTCCCTGTTCGTTAACCGTGTTCGTAAACGTAAAGCGTCACGTTGTAATTTTAATGAACTTGACATAAACACGCACGCAATGTAGAGGGAAAACCCGTAACACTAGTCTGATAGGAAAGTTGACTGAAGCAGTGTCTCTAGCTACAGGAAGAAGACACAACTGGTCAAAACAACCCCCGATTTTACTTAACTCTACTGTTCATTGCAGTCATCACAACAGCCCGCCTACCTTCCTTACTTTCAGCTAGACACCCTTACACCATATGTCAGTGGTTGCCACACAGTGGATAGGGCAACCTGCATGTACAAGAAATAATAATCGAACTTCCTTACACAGAACACTCTCGAACAGATCATTAGCGCACGTCGTGGGTTCCCAGACAAGCAGCATTTCCTGGTGTTGCTTAAAAAGTGCTCACTGCTTTCTCCTAGGAAGTGTACAGTGTTGCTACCGTACGTTTCACTTGGCTGTTGCCTAAGTTGTCTCACAAAGTGCACTTGCCGAAGCTTGTATAAAGAAGGATTACATCCACAAAGTCTCCGTCATTTTGCATGACAACCATCAGCGCGAGTCTCACCAACCTTTCGGCCCCCCTCCTCAGTGACGTGACTGCAGCTGTTACGTAAGCAGACAATACTGGCACCTCCACCGCTCTGATTGCAGAAACACACTGATCTACGCGCACACGACTTCGCGCATTGTCCCAACTTGTAACACCAGCCTAGGCTCGCTAGCGTTACCTGCTCCTCCAGCTGGAGTCTTTATGGAATTATTCTTGTCACACCTGCCCACCCCTGCTATATAATCCTTCTTGAAGAGAACAATGCTATGCTACGTAACGTACCGTATTTACTCGAACATAAGACGAGGGTTTTTTTCCCCCAAATTTGTTGCTTAAATATCTGAGGTCGTCTTAAATTCGCGTATGAAGCGCCGAACCAGACGTCACCGTACCTGACCGCGCCACCCCGCATCGTCCTGCAACGGACCGTGGCGAGCCAAACCAAGGCCTGCATTGCCAAATCGTCATGTGTTGATGAAGGAGAGAACAGCATGCCTAAAGTGGGTTAAATGTATTTAAACGAAAAGAAGAAGTTTATGAAGTGTTTATAAAGCCAAAGTAGAAAAGTACACATTGTATGTTACTGTAGTGCCGCAAAGTCCGTGGTACATGTTATTATACCCGCCCCCACAGCATTTCAGTACCAATTACACTGATTGGAAGCGAGGAGCGGCGGTCGCCGTGGATCCGGTTAGCCACTCGAGCAAGCGAAGATCAGGTGGGTCGGGTTTGGAGACTTTGTGCTTTACCGCAAAGCTTCGTATTGCAAAGTACTCCGTTACGAATAGTCATTAATCTAGGATAAAACAGACACAACTAAAGAAAAATGCAATTTATGAGTTCTGCACAGGCGTAGACTGCCAAATGTTACTTCTCTTAACAGGAAAAGTGTCATAACTAATATTGCACATTTAGCCGTGAGAAAGCGTTAGTGTCACTGTTCTTCCCAGCGGAATGGTGACTATGTGATTAGAGAACAGTGTCACATGTTCGGTAACGTTGTTTTAGAATTGTGTCACTTGTCTTCTGGATTAACACGTGCTTAGTGGTACGTGTGTGTGTTTTGCGCGTGACAGTGGTATTGAAGGAAAATAAGTTCGAAACAATACAGCAATAAAATGTCAGGCCACGCAAGGAAGAAGGATGCAAGCGCGATCCATGTTCAGAATGCAATCAGGCGAAGTTGTGACGCAAAATTTAAGGTGACGGTGATTAACTACGCCGAGAAAACGAACAATTGCAGTGCAGCAAGAAAGTTCGGTGTTGCAGAAGCAAACGTACGAAGGTGGCGGGAACAAAAAGAGAAGCTGCGGAACGCAAAGTGTATCCGAAAATCTTTCCGTGGCCCGAAGCATGGAGGTTTCCAGGAATTAGAAGAGGAAGTTGTTGAGTTCGTGCGCTTGAAGAGAAAAACCGGAGTGCCGATTACACGCGAAACAATAAAATATAAAGCGCGAGAACTTTGCAAATCCCACACCACGCAACACCATTTCAAGGCCAGCACTGGTTGGTGCGTGCGTATGACGCGGAGGAACGGGTTCAGTCTGCGTAGAAGAACGTCGCTTTGCCACAGATTGCCAGCAGACTTTGAGGAGAAGCTTGTTGCTTTTCAGCGACATGTGATTGGCCTTCGACAAAAGCACAGTTACCTTCTCAGCGAAACAGGAAATTCTGATGAAACGCCAGTGTATTTTGATAAGCCGCCCAGTTTCACTGTAGATGACACTGGGGCAAAATCTGTGGCAGTTAAAACATCAGGTCGTGAAAAGATGCGCGTGACTGCCATGTTGGCGGTATTAGCAGGTGGCAGCAAGTTGCCACCGTACATGATTCTAAATCGCAAAAATATGCCTTAGGAGCAACTGTCTAGAGGAATCATCAGATGCCAAGCTAAAGGATGGATGACCAGCGATCTTATGAAGGATTGGTTGTTAGTGGTGTAGAACAGAAGGCCAGGGGCACTGCTGAGAAAATGGGGGATGCTGGTCTTGGATGCATTTAAGGGACGTCTAACACCTGTAGTAAAAGCCACAATTACTGGTGGCTCCACCAACACAGATCTCGTGGCCAGGTAATGCAGGTGCTTGATGTGGCGGTGAACAAACCGTTCAGAGACCAACTAAAACAGCTGTATAGTGAGTGGCTCTTGAGTGGGGACCATGCTTTGACCCCACATGGAACAGACCGTTCAGAGACCACCTAAAGCAGCTGTATAGTGAGTGGCTCTTGAGTGGGGACCATGCTTTGACCCCACATGGAACAGACCGTTCAGAGACCACCTAAAGCAGCTGCATAGTGAGTGGCTCTTGAGTGGGGACCATGCTTTGACCCCACCTGGAACAGACCGTTCAAAGACCACCTGAAGCAGCTGTATAGTCAGTGGCCCTTGAGTGGGGACCATGCTTTGACCCAGCTGGAAGAATCAAGAAACACAGTGTGACCAGTCTTTGCCAGTGGATCCTAACGGCCTGGCAGCGCGTCTCACCGGAAATGACTGTGAAGGGTTTTAAGAAGTGCTGTATATCAAATGCAACGGATGGGAGTGAAGATGATGTGGTGTGGAATGACAGTGAAGAGAATGGGAATGTTAGGAGTGATGGTGAGGAGGATGAAGGCACTGAATGTGAAGATGCAGACAGTGACACTGATTGGGAAAGGTAGATAGGATCTGACATGCTTTGTGTATTCAGTGTGTGAAATTAATAGCAAAAGGTTTCTTCTTGGCACTTTTTTTGAGGGGGGTGGGGGTCGTCTTAGATTTGGATAAATATATTTTCCCTTGGCAGAGGTAGTTTTTTGGGGGGTCGTCTTACATTCAGGTAAATACGGTACTTACAGAATTCACTTGTTTCGAGCCTTACAGAAAAGAGCCGACCATAAATCCCACTTCCAGCCAACACAGAAATGCATTTGAATTTCCCAAATTATCTGAGTGAATGCATATCATATAAGTTTTATTCCTGTCGCATACCATTGTAGCGTCTTTGCTAGGATGCGACAGCGTAACCGTTAAAGCCCAGTGATATTTATCTAACCCGTTTTATCTTAGAAGAGTGGAAAGAATGAATGAATGAATGAAGGAAGGAAGGAAGGAAGGAAGGAAGGAAGGAAGGAAGGAAGGAAGGAAGGCGGACAGGAATGACGGTAAGTCGGAAGCGTAAAAGGGGTGTGAAATGAAAATGCGAAAAAAGAAACAAGGTGAAGATACGAAAGGGTAGGGAATGAATAAGAGGGGCGAAAAAAATATTTTAACATAAATGAGAGGCAGGAAGAAAGGGAACATGAAGATTACCCCCCCCCCCCACACATACACACACATACAAAAGGGAGATAAGAAAGGAATGGAGAGAAAGAAGAGGAGAGAATAAATGTACGAAAGTGTGTAACAAATTCCCGCTAAACTGTAATAGGAAATTACTCTGACGAAAGGTACATTTGTCCTTATACAGGACAGGGTGAGTGGATTACAGCTCCACTCATTCTTAATCTCGTCACTAGACGGAGATGCGTGTAGGACCTCCCGCCCCGGTCGCTTTGTCCCCGGGGAAAGAGCCACGGTACCCACATGACAGGAGACTGGGTCGACCGCAGGTCCAGTCTGCAGGCATGCGAACCCCTGATCGTCCAGCCTGTAGCACACTCACTATACTGACCGAGCTAACCGAGCTGCCGGGACATAACTGTAACAGATATAATAAACCTGAAAATCGTACACTGTTTTCTTTTGTTCAGTCCGCCGCTGTACATACCTCGGGGTTTCTTTGAACGTGGCGGAAAGGACAGAATCGACGAGCGAGCGTCCCCGTCGCTATGACAATTCCATTAATGTTCCGTTGGATAAATTTATGACGCGTATAATGTCAGATCGACTGGACCTGGCTGCAAGAAATGAAACGCGTGGGCCTAGGCACTTCAAAGGTTAATGGATGTAGTCCGCAAGAAACACATCTCCCCAGCTTCAAGGTAAAGCAAGAAGTTATATGCGAGTGTAATGCTGCTTCTTGGAAAAGGTGTCCGGGGAGATGCACTGCTGTCTGCTATTGCACAGTATATCGGGTTTTATTGGACACAAAACACTGTCAATACACGATGTCGTCTGGCTGTTTTTCTGTTCCGAGTGGTCTGCGTGCAGATACAGCGCATAGCTGCTGGATCGACTGTTAGCTCGCTGTGTGTTTTATAAAGAAGAACCTTTTGTCATGTCACTGGGCCGACGTCCGGGCCAGTTCGTCATCCGTCTGTCCTGGACACGTCTGAGACATGACGACGTGTATCTGGACGACAGGAACAGACGTTTCGGAGAGGTCTTCCGCCTGAAAGAATGCGAAGAGGGAGGCAACAGGATCCTCCAGAATGCTCGTATTCAACTACCAGACTATACGGCGTTACAAGCCAGAAATCTGAGTCCAAATATTAGGTTACACGTACATTACCTGTTGTTTTTTTTAAAAAACAGGGGATGAGCAGAACCGAGCACTGCAGAGCGGGCGGCGTAATGTTACTGATGCACCAAACAATTTATATTCCGCGCCGGCGCGAAGCTCCGCGATTTAAAAAAAACGCTCTGTTTAACCGTTTAAAGACGAAAGGTAATCTGTTTTACACAAGGACTCAGTGCGTACCGCGCTGTAAACACTCTCCACTTCGGTTATAAAAACCAATCTCTTAATGTTTTATAAGGCAAAAGTTGCTGTATGTTCTGAGATCCGTACAAAACACATAAACGCAATGTGGGCACCACGTAGAATTTTTTAAAGTTAAACCTGGCAGTACGTAAAGTTACCGCTAGGCTTTAAAAGGTTAATGCAGAATCTTTTACACTGCATGAGCGATGTTGCTCTAAACTAGACACCCTGTACTAAAGCTGCCCTAAGACACAAACGTGCCTCTCTAAGTCCCCTCGCCTGTGATGACGTTCTCAGTTTGTTGCTAACATTATTATTCTCTGTCACACTGCACTGAAGAGCAAGAGGCTTTATTTGCCACCAGCAATCCCACGACATTATCTTTGCTTTAGGAGCTCCAGACGTTTCAGTTTGAGATTTCCTGAAAGTCTTCCAGAATCTCACATGGAACAAAGAAGTTAATTTTCCAAGAAAATGCTATGAGATGAGAAACTTTCGCAATTACAGTCTGAATACAAGCTTTTGCTTATCCTACCGAGAGATGTGCGTACACGAATCGCAGCTACGGTAAAAACTCAAGTACCGTGGGCGGGGGGGTGGGGGGGGGGGGGAGAAAGATGTCTCTTTCCATTCGGCAGGAATCTAATCCATTGCTGCCATGTTCCTGTTTCAAACTACAGGGCAGACTTCTTTTCATCTGTGTGAGTCTGTACAGAAGCAGAGTCAGCTACTGGGCCAATTGTTCTTAGAACTTAACTCAAACGGAAATTCTGCGCACTAAAATGCTCGACAGTTCGCTGGAATGCCACCATCACACCCTGCACAAGAAACGCTGTGCCCACAGTGAAGGGGTACAAGGACAGCCAAACAATAACACTAACGAGTATCACCCTTGGCACTAGACTGAGAACAGTGTCAGGTCACTCCCCAGCCGCTCTGTCAGGGAGAAAGAACATCTGCTAGCGGATGGCACTGAGACCTCTGGTAAACATGTAAAGGTCACACTCGAAAAGGTCATGAGCCCCACAGGAGGAGTACAGATATATCTCTACTCTTTCTTTAATCTCGGCCCTAGATGTGGTGGGTCGTCAACAGGGCTGTGGAGTAGGAGGCTGAGTCGGTAAAAATGTACCGACTCCGACTCCGACCTCAGTCTAAAATCTTAACTAGACACACCAAGTCCAGAGCCCTGATAGCTACAGTAACCATTAGACTTATACTTAAATATAGGTTATAAGTCTAAACAGTAGCCTGATGATTCACGTGGTGGTGACGAAACGTCTGATAGGTTTACCGTTATTAATACATATTGATCTTTTATGAAGGAGTCGGGGTTGGAATCGGAATTTAAAAATCGAGGAGTCGGAGTCGGAGCTTTTGAGTACCGACTCCACAGCGCTGGTCGTCAACACCACGCCCCGGCCGCTTTACCTCCGGGAAAGGGACCCGGTACCCATTGTACAGGAAGCTGGTGGGCCCCAGGGCCAGTCTGGACGGGTTCGGAAAACCTCGCCATCACCGGGATTCGAGCCCCTGACCGTCCATCCCGTAACAAGTCGCTATACCGACTGAGCTATCCCGGCTCCCTGCTCTGTGAAGCGGACCACTCACTTCTATCTACTGCCCAGGTTATGAATGAGTGGAGCTGTACCTCAACTTCCCCTTTTGCCTTCATGGCAAGTACAGGGATAACTTACTTTTTATTTTTTTATATTTTTCTGTATCTTCTGCTGTTTTCGAGAGAATTATAAACAAGTGCGAGCAGGCGATTATAAACAAGTGCGAGCAGACGATTATAAACAAGTGCGAGCAGACGATTATAAAGAAGTGCGAGCAGACGATTATAAACAAGTGCGAGCAGACGATTATAAACAAGTGCGAGCAGACGATTATAAACAAGTGCGCGCAGACGATTATAAACAAGTGCGAGCAGACAATTATAAACAAGTGCGAGCAGACAATTCAGAATTTTCAACAAATGCGAACATCTCCCAACCTACCACAAGTCGAAACAAACTACAGTTGCATGACCACTTCCAGTACAGTTTTGTCCGCCAGGGAACAGCTGTGATTGATGGGCAAGCCACTGCAACACCCGCTACCAGTCGCCCTCTGCTCACTTCAAGTTTGTTTGAATGAAAAGAGGAAATTGCACGCGAGGCGTCACATCCTGCTTTCCATGGATGTACTCGAATATGTTAGCAGACTGGTCTAAAAACAGTGTCAAAATCGCGATGCAGCGGATGAATGACGACTTTGGATATGCAATCAGACAGACAAACAGACAGACAGACAGACAGATAGACAGACAGACAGACAGACGCTATCAAGGCCGCTACCTGATGTAGGCGCTGTCTCAATATTCGCGTCTGTCAACACAGTCGATAAACCAAACCACAATTTCAGAAACGTTCACAGAGGGTAACAATTCTAGCGCGCGCCCTCAAAAATTTGGAAAAATAGCACGAAGGCCATTGAAATTTCGGAAAACAAGCTTGACAACTGCAATCTCTATCCGTAACTCCCACAGAAACCCCTCATCAGCCCCGTCGTCTAAGTTACAAAATTTATGCCATCGGTACTCGTACTTAGAGCTAAACGTATCGGCAAAAGGCCATGCTGTAACACCGACCGTAGCGTCGGTATCTCTCGACCACTTCATAGCGACAAGTTCTTTCGCAAATCACAGTTATAGGGCGTGCGTACCATGTCGGGATTTATGTGACACTTGATATATTGTGATTTTTTTTAGTGTGCGAGTTGGTGCTAACAATACAAATTAAATTAATACGTACACGGTACGGACAATTTCAAATGTATGTGCCCAGTTGTTACCACAACTTTTGTAGTCTAAGTGACCATCCAAAGCAACCTTACTACATAAACTGACCTCACTTTCAGTTTACTAATTTCGAACGTGAAGAAGGAAGCAGCATATGCCTCCGAAATGTCGATATTGACTGGTATGGCTACACGATGCCGTAACCCAGTAGACTATAATGGGACTGACTGACTGACTGACTAACTAATTGACTAAGTAAGCAACTCCATGCAGCAGTCCTCCCTGAAAAGCTAACAGTTCCTCAGCCACTCAAGAAATTCCCAGCATTTTATGGAACCCGAAGGTTCATTACCGCATTCACAACAGCCCACCACCTGTCCGTATCCTGAGCCAGCTCAATTCAGTCCATGCCCCTATCCCACTTCTTGAATACCCACTTTAATATTACCTTCCCATTTACGCCTAAATCTTGCAGGTGGTCTCTTTCCATCAGGTATCCCCACCAAGACCCTGTACGCAACTTTCCTGTTCCCCCACACGTGCTACATATCCCGCCCGTCTCATTCTTCTTGATTTGATCACCAGAGCAGGGTCTAATGTTTCCTGATGAGTACAGACCATAAAGCTCCTCGTTATGTAGTCTTCTCCACTCCTCTGTTATCTCGTCCCTCATAGGCCCAAATATCTTCCTCAGCATCCTATTCTCGAACACCCTCAGCCTACGTTCCTCCCTCAGCGTGAGAGACCAAGTTTCACACCCATACAAAACAACAGGCAAAATCACAGTTCTGTCTTATCTTGACATTTATAATTTATTTATTCTATAAACAGAAAATAGTGCCAAGACATTTGTCGGCCCATACGAACTGTGTTTGACAGTGTATGAAATATATCCCACTTCCCCCCATTTGAAGCAGCAAATAACCCCTAGTTCAAAACCGCAGCACTGAAAGGAAACATTTTACAACGCAAGTTCCGGTGCACAGTGGCCAGTATTTTCGCTAACTTCTGCAAGTTTTGCGGTCTTTGGTTTGGCTTTCTGGGGAATCCTTACTTCGAGCAGCTAACTTTAGACTTGCACGCCTGCGCCTGGCAGAAATATGGATCTAACCGCAGCGTTAGCATGATATAACGTGATGAGCACACACACTGAGTTAACAAGTAATTAACGCGGAAGTGTTGAATGCTTGCTGAGACTGCTGTGGGTCTGGTGGCAGTCATGTGAAACATGCTATTGTGGGGCTAAACCTGAAAGGAAAGGTCAATTTCAGAAGCCTTGGTGTATATAGGAGAATAATATTAAACTGGATCTTGAACAGGGCGTGGGGGTGTGGACCGTATTCGTGTATCTCGGGATAGAATCCAGTGACTGCCTTTTGTGAATACGGCAATGAAATCTCTGTTGCACACAAGGCGAGGAATGTAACCAGATGAGCGAAAATCAGCTTCTCAACGAGATATCACTGGACGTTGCGTTTTAGTGGTTGGCACTCCTGCTTCATATTCAAGAGTTTCGGAGTTGAGACCCCGATACGGGCAGCGGGTAGCTTGACAGTTTCCCCACTTCCTCAACAGAAGTTCCCGGAATAGTGTTTAAAACTGGCCACGGCCACATCCTTCCACATAATGCTCATTAATTATTCCATAATAATCCTGATATTTGACGCCTTATAATCTCAGCTACACACAGCATCGTTAAATAAACATGAATGAATACATAAGATCCTCAACATTGGCTGGTGTGTCTTGTGACTTCGAACACAGAAATTGGGCACCCACTAATCGCTTGAAGCCAGCGGCGCATACAATTTTACCCTCACTATAAGCCTGTCATTATTCCCTTAGCTAAGTAACTTTACCCGAAATCCCCCCCCCCCCCCACCAAAACACCCCCAGTATATTACAACGTATAGTAACAATAGACACCAGCACAAGAAGCATCTGATGTAGAGAAATGCTATTCCATGAACACACATACAGTGGCAACCACAATTACTCACTCAAATTTACCTTCTTGCATTTCCCAAACCAACCGGGCAGCCGGATACAGGGTCATGTTTCACTGCGGAGTGTTTGGCACGTTCATATTTCGCCCCCCTCTGGGAACAAAAACTTGTTGTATAGTTTGAACAGTTCCTTGCGAAATACACAGGAGTCGAACAGCTCAGTCAATATAGTGATTAGCCTACGGGCTAAACGAGCGCGAGATGGTCGTTACAGTGCCGGCAGGGTAAAGAGATTTGCTCCTCTCCGAAACGTTCAGACCGCATCTGGGGCCCCAACCAGCCAAGTATTAATAACAGGGAACTCTCCCCGGTGTTAAAGCGGCCAGGTCATACAACTGACTACTCACCTTCCCCTAGTGTCGAATTTAATAACGCATGGCACCCTACCTCCACTTCCCCCCACCGTTATATTTTATTCTAAAATGCCAAGCTCAACCGTCGAACTCAAATCGTAGGCAATTCTGCTTCGTATTTTGAGGCCCTGAGTTCACATCTCTGCCCACATACCGGCTACATTGAGAGATATTTTGTGGTGCTTCTCAGTGCATCAAGGGCAGTCCCCGCACCGGGGCTTGGACTTGGCCTCAGAGTCATTAATCTTACTCTTCGACGATCCGCTGTCTGAGCTACTGACAGCCGCGTTAAAAGAAGCATTAAACTAATATACAGGGTGTTCTAAAATTACCCTATTGACATTATACTCACGTTCCTAAAGGGCCTCTTACACGGTCAGTTGAATTGTCCCTTCAGTTTCCAAACGTACATGTAAACAGAAAAACGAAAGCTCCGAACTGAAACTAAAACTGATAAGTGGCCGCATGGGTCAGCCGGAAGTTACCACATCAATTGTCCGTTAAATGACCGTGTGAACAGAAGTGTCCGTTCATGCCTCATTGAACAGAAATTCGCGTAGAATGCACGCTAGCGATGACGAAAGATCACAACTTTTAACTGGTTTTATTGAAATTTATCGTGGTTTTCCATGCTTATGGAAGAAGGCTGACACACAATATCACAATACAGGTAACAGTGAAAAAGCTTACAAGATTTTGTTAGAAAAGTATAATGAATATGATCTAAATGCGACAAAACAAAGTTTTTGAAGGAAAATCAACAGTTTACGTCCCGCCTACAACAAACAATACAAAAAAAATCAAGGAATGGGAGCGCAGTGGTGGAGGAACTGACGATATCTACAGTCCACCGTTGTGGTATTACGTTTTGTTTTCATTTCTCCACGATAACAACGTGAAATAGTGACTGCCTTTTAACATACCCAGCCTTCACTCCATTTCGCTTTTTTTTTTCTTCGCTTTTTTAACGTTAAAACCAAGGCAAGTGAAATAAGCACTTGTTCGCCAGTGTTTCACTCTGAATTTTACTAAGCACAACTGAGAACTGACATGAGTCGTGGAAATACACCGCACTTTCTAAGCGGAGCTGAACTGAGACTGAAACGGAAACTGAACGGGCAACTGAACTGACCGTGTAAAAGGCCCTGAAGAAACGCTGCTATATACGCAAGGAAAATACAAATTGTGTTCAAACACCGACGACAAAAGAGCTGACAGAGCTAAGAGGCAGTGCAATCACAGTATTGCCAACTGCTGCAGATAGAAGGACTGAACGCTAGTAAAAAAAAAACATTTAAGTACTTCACTATCTTGGTGAAGCGACTTCTGGGACACTCGGTAAATAAAAAACCACACTATCTTAGTGAAGCGACTTCTGGGACACTCGGTGTTTAAAAAACCACACTATCTTGGTGAAGCGATTTCTGGGACACTCGGTATACAAAACCACACTATCTTGGTGAAGCGACTTCTGGGACACTCGGTATATAAAAAACCACACTATCTTGGTGAAGCGACTTCTGGGACACTCGGTATATAAAAACCACACGATCTTGGTGAAGCGACTTCTGCGCCACTCGGTATATAAAAAACCACACTATCTTGGTGAAGCGACTTCTGGGACACTCGGTATATAAAAAACCACACTACCTTGGTGAAGCGACTTCTGGGACACTCGGTATATAAAAAACCACACTACCTTGGTGAAGGGACTTCTGGGCCACTCGGTATATAAAAAACCACACTACCTTGGTGAAGGGACTTCTGGGCCACTCGGTATATAAAAAACCACACTATCTTGGTGAAGCGACTTCTGGGAGACTCGGTATATAAAAAAACCAATGTTCACTTCCCTGTTTCCTAACGCGGACCTAACAGTGAACAGACAAAGATATTATAAAACCCACTCCGTACTCTTACAAACACGTACTGCAGCCACAAGTGTTAGAGCGATGTGCAGGTAGCGAGGTAGAGTTTCGATGCATTTGAATCCTTAGTGACATTCCTCTTATATCATTCTAATGGCTTGCTTTAATTTCTTAATTTGAGTGTTATTCTTGCTTCAAAACGCCAGCTGCTATGTAAGTCATATATTTTATAGCGAGAAGGAAAGCAAACATAACTCTGGCAAAGGCAGGATACTTCTGGTTGTAAACAATAAATCCAACACAAGATGCAATTAACTTAATGAACAACTTACGTTCGGACCAGACTGTACATATTTAAATATAACAGAGGCTTCGGCTGAGAGGGGCACGTTAATGGATTGTTTCTTTGTTTTTATAAGTTAAAAACAAAGAAGAACCCCATTAGTGTTCCCCATAACGAGAGGATTAGGAGTATGAAGACCAAGCGTGTTAGTCTGTTTGTTATGGGGTGAATGCAAATCCGTTCTCGGAATGCATTACCTCAACCCAATATAATGGAAAAACACTCACCCCAAGTAAACAGAGCCGGGTGACACTCAGCGTTCGTCTTTCTTTAAACTCGGCGCTAGATGTGCGCGGGTGGTAGACGCCAACCCCCCCCCCCCCGGCTGCTGTACCCTCAGGGAAAGAGATCCGGTACATATTTTACAAGAGCCTGGGTGAGCCCCAGGGACGGTCTAAACGGAAAATCTCGCCTCTACCGGGATTCGATCCCCGGACCGCCCAGCTTATAGTGAGTTTAGGAGCCACCTCTAGGCGCTAGTACTGTGATAATGCATCAAGCTCCATACTGAGGACCCACAAATTTCAGGCGCCACCATACAAAATTTAGTCGCCACGGTACTTGTTCACCCCTGGTGTAGGGTCCATGTACCACAAGCAACTTCGTTCATGAAAAGTTCAACTGTGTGAACGGAGTAGGTCAAAACACGTACCAATAGGTGACATGCGGCTACCGTGGCAGATCATATGAAGAGCCTTCCCTTCTCGGATGTGACGCCATGTAGTTTGGTAGAGATGTGCCGACGTTTCAGATTAATCTACACGTTCCTCTGTACCGTCGATAAACTTCTAGCACAGCATAATGCGTCACATTCCTAGAAAACAGGAATTTTTAACGTATTAGTAAACCTTGACTTTTTATTCAACGTTTCTTATGAATAAACAGGTGCAAACAAGTATAAACAAGTACCCATGGCACGCAGCTAGGCGTAAGCACGCTGTATCGAGATTTATTGCTCGACTTCAATTGGGCAACCAGCAACATTTGCTACAGGAATGTGTTTATTTCAGCCGATGCCAGTGGCCGCACGGTCTAGGGCGTAGGTCTGCGGCCGAGCGGTTGCTGGGATCGTGGGTTCGAATCCCACCTGGGGCATGGATGTTTGTCTCTTGTACAGTGTTTGTGTTGTCAGGTAGAGGTCTCTGCGTCGGGCCGATCCCTCGTCCAGAGGAGTCCTACCGACTGTGGTGTGTGTGTCTGAGTGTGATCAAGTGAAATCAGAAAAACCCTCCACACCTGCTGTGAACAGGCAGAAGAGGTAAGGACTACGAACGAAGGATGTGTTTATTTAAAAAATCCAATTATAAATCCTTTTCTTGTTAAATCCGTTCCAAAAGGCTGTAAAGGACATTTGTTATTTCAAACTGTAAAACTTACAACCAATTAATTTTTTATGCTGACTGTACAAAAGGCAGTCCTGCACTCTCTACAACTTTTCGTATTCTCATGTATAGTCTCAATTGATGGTTCTTGCACCGTGTCCCGACGTTTCGGAGAGACATGCTGCCTCCATCTTCAGGGTGAATTACCTTTTTCAGGAAGACGCTGATCTGATTGACAGGAGGTCTGTGTGCAGTTTATCGCACATGGAGACAAACATCTGGGTTTGTCCTACCTGCGATTGGTTACAAACATTGCAGCCTCTCCTTACAGTCCACAATTTTGCTTCTTCCAGTCACTTCAGCATCCACATGCACCAAATTCATTCAGCCTGAAGATGGAGGCAGCATGATCCTCCGAAACGAAGGAACAACAAACTTGTCCCACGCGGTGTAACAAATAACATTAATTTTGTATTCGTGTACTACAAGAAGCATGAAGCCATGAATAAATGCAGAGCAGTGGCGGTGAAGCTGACCAACACCATTACTTGGGCGACAGGTCGATAATGACTGCACATCTTCACCGTTGGCCGCTTTACCCCCCCCCCCCCCGGGGAATAGTGTGAGTGGTTGCCCCCCCCTACCCTCAGGCCCCCTACCGGGTACCGAACCCCATTCTGCCGTCGTTAAGCTCTTAGAATTTTCCAAGGGCGCAACAGCCCCCAGGGGGCCAGGGCCTCCTCATTATCCAGGCTTCATGATCATACTCAGACACACACCATAGTCGGTAGGACTCCTCTGGACGAGTGATCAGCCCGACACAGAGACCTCTACCTGACAACACACAACACTCACAAGAGACAGACATCCATGCCCACCGGGGGGATTCGAACCCGCAATCCCAGCAAGCGAGCGGCCGCAGACCCACGTCTTAGACCGCGCGGCCACCGGGATCAGCTGCTCTTAGAACAGTCACTACAATTACTTAGTTATCTTCCAGCCACATGCATGTCATTACACATGTTCTACTTTTGTCAAGAATCGCCTGTACTTCCCATCCAGTTGCCTTTGATAAAGGAATTCCTTTAACATTAGTTCCAACAGTGTTGCCAACTCTTTTCATTTATTCCATTACTTTTTTTTTTCGCTTCACGAAGCCGCCAAAAAAGGCAAATCTCTAGAGTGAATTGCTGCAAAATATAATAACATTGCGTGCGTGCGTGCGTGCGTGCGTGCGTACGTAGTGCGCGTGTGTGTGAAACCGCTTTTCCACTCTGTGACACACAGTTAGCTTCCTGTCTTGCATCTGTAGCGCAGTTGGCTCGGAACATTCGGTCTCTAAATACCTAACGTCAGAGCACTAGCGCTGAAAAGCACAGGTAAACAAGTGTTCAAAAAACCTCCAGGAGTAACCTCAAAACTGTAGGCGCCAGGAGGGTGACATGAAGCGAATTTCGTACTGACCCACAAATATTCGGCGCCACCGTATAAAAACTTAGCAGTTACTGCGTGCTGACGGCCGAGATTTGTGCACACCTGCCGCAAGGCACAGTGGTCACAACATGTACCAGCTGCTTTAAAACTGAACATACTCTGCGTTGTTCTCGCCAGTGTGTCTGTGTTTTTCGTGCGATTATTACAACAAATAGCCACCATTTCCCTAAAAGGTAAAAGGAAAATCGTCCCTGTCAACGCCATGAAGGCACATAGGGACCGCAGAGGTACAAATCCACTTATTCTTAACCTCGGCGCTACGTGGTGGTGAGTGGTTAACTTCACGCCCCGGCCGCTGTACCCCAGTGAAAGAAGCCCGGTGCCAGTTAAATACGAGGCTAGCTGGGACCCACAGCCGATCTTGACGTTTTGGAGGACGGAATAATTTTTGCCTCTGCCAGGTTGGAACCCTGGACCATCCGGCCCGTAGCCTAGTCACTACAGCGATTGAGCTGTCACTACAAATTTAACTAGTACATCTTCGAAATAGAAACGCAATTTGTTTTCTGTAACAAAAGAACCGCATTTTAAAATATTATTTATATTTTACAATACGAACGCCGTCTATTATTCACACTTCACGTGGTGAAACACTTCACTGGGTTCTTCCGAACAGGTAGCGGCGCATTACAATGAACCTTCCCGGCACACATCCTTGTACAGAATGGTCTTCTAACCTACACGCATCACGATTAGGTGCTTTCTGCTTTAAATTGTTTTTTAATGCAGACCACAGATGCAGATTCTTTCATTTAGTATAACATTTCAAATTGAATGAGCACAAAAGTTTGATTAAATTATCCGGAAGTGTCCGTGCGTCATAAGGATTCGCGGAAAACGCGTGTGGGCACGTCGCGTTAATGGAAATACAGGCACCGCGAACCTTCTACGCACCACTGTACGTGTTCTGCAAGCTGATATGTTGACTGGCCGTCTATAGCTGACTTATAATAACCAGCGTATCGGCTGGACGACCGAGGTATCGTGGTTTGACGCCCGGAAGGGGTGCCAAAGCGTCTAGACGGGCCCTAAGGACCACCCAGCCTTCTGTTTAGTGAAAGCCGGCGGTATGACGGCCAGCACGTAAATTTCACCACTCGCATCTACGTTTAAGAATCAGTGGAGCTGCACCTCCATTGTCCCGTAAGAATTCATGGCGTCGTGCTTATTCTGGACGCTTTCGAGAAAGGTCTCTTGCCTCTTTCAGGAATCGAACTTAGATTGCTCCGTTCTACAAGCCCATAGCCTAGTCACTACACTAACTGAGCTGTCCCAGTGAATGGAAAAGTGAACAGTGGAAAGTGCAGTTAGAAATGCGAACTGTCAAAATTTCTCGTTGAAGGTCAACGTGTTCTATACAACTCCTATAATAGACAAGTCACAGACAGGAGGCCAAAGGCCAGTTTCTTTGTGTGTGAACCGTGGTTATGATTTGCAAGGTCAGTCCTCACCGCTGCACTGTAACAATATGGAACATGCATTGACCTTCTTGGACTGCTTCGCCCTGAAGATGAACGCACTGCAATCCCTCAAAAAGCCAACACAAATAACACTACGTACCCGTCTGACACACCCTGTATTCGTTATTATTTTTTTTCAAACACCACATGTTTCGATGAAGCCCATCACCATCAGTTGTTCATTTTATACAAAAACTTAAAACTCGAGGTAAAAATGTAAAATTTTGCGAGATCTCACAAGTGATATGAAATATAAATTAAAATATAAACATCTGATGATGATCAGCTTGATCAAAATGTATACTGCTTGAAAAAAATAATAATATATACAGGGTGTGTCAGACGGAGTAAGTAGTGCTGTTTATGTAAGTCTATATACACAACGGGATGGATAGCGTCAAAAAGCCAATAACTGCTTATACCAACCAACACGGCGTAACATCCAAGATGTGTGTGTTAGTGTATTATTTAACGACGCTGTCAATTGCTGAGATTATAAACCTTCGATGACGGATGTAAAGGAAAAAAAAAAAAATAGAACTATTCAGTCAGAAATCTGTCCCGTTGCCACTTCGTCCACCACAAATCCCAGATGGACTGTCGTGGGATTAAACCCAGGCTTCCGCGGTGAGAGGCCGGCAATCGCCTGAGCCATGGCACCTGACTAAAGTCCAAGAAGACCTGCGTCTTAAACAGCACCGCTCTGTGATCCTCAGATGTCGCAACATACAATATGCCCTGAGAGCCACTACATTGGAATACCTACGAAAACGATGTGGCAACTGAACCGCCACCTACTTTATAATTCACGTCACAACACCGCCATTAGCTGCATTGGAAAATAACGCATCGTTAGGGTTTTACTCTAGTATTATGGAACATTACAGGCATGCCCCAAAGCACCAGCAGACCCCGCTGCTCTTCTAAAACACTTTCCTTTGTTTCATAGCTATCTTCATAAAGGTTGGCAACAAAACTTTAATGTTTTGTGCTGTAAAGTTTGCTGCACTGCAGTACCGAAATAACATCATTACAGATTTACGGCCGTACACAGGAATTTATCCCACTACATAATATTTTGGTAAGGCCGATACGCAGAAATGTTTGTAAAAGCAGACGAAAATAGGGTATGTTGGCACGGCGTTATTCCATTCTTTTTTTTTTAAAACAACAGAATGCGCTTCTTAACGGGCAAATGCAAACATAAGGACGCCTGTACAAATTACTTGCTATTGTATCGTATTTAGACACAAGAAACAAGACACGTAACAATAATCAACAGCGAAGATAACAGTCTGGTACCCAACAGCCAGCCAGCCGTTGGCGGTGCGAGACATCGGGGCACATTAGTTCTCATACAGGCCCGTGGGTCTCACAGTGTGTGCCTGCAAATTTTATTCATTCTACATCAGTCACGCCACTTGCGTTTAGGTTTTCCTAGCACCATCGTCTTTGTCAGTTTACATAAAGTTTCCGCAGTGGCACTAGTCCCTCGTGGGCCAGGGCCTCATCCTTATCGAGGCTTCACGATCACACTGAGACACACCACACTCGGTAGGTCTCCTCTGGACAAGTGATCAGCCTGATGCAGAAACCTCTACCTGACAAGATACAACACTCATAAGAGACAGACATCTATCCCCCGGCGGGATTCGAACCCACGATCACAGCAAGCGAGCGGGCGCAGACCCACGCCTTGGACTGCGCGGCCACTGGGATCGCTTCCATGAACTTTCGTTCAGTTTCGTAGTCCCTCCCTCTTCTACCTACTCACAGCGGGTGTCGAGGTTGTTTGTTATCACTTGATCATACTTAGACACACACCGCAGTCGGTAGGACTCCTCTGGACGAGGGATCGGCCCGTCGCAGAGACCTCTACCTGACAACACAAACACTAACAAAGAGACAAACATCCACGCCCCCGGTGGGATTCGAACCCACGATCCCAACAAGCGCTCGGCAGCAGACCTACGCCTTAGACCGCGCGGCCAGTGGGACCCCCACAATGAACTTTACCGACCAAAAATACATGGTATTTGTTTTTTCTTTCTTCCTTTCTTGTTTATTTATTTAATTATCTGCGGTTAATTTAACAAAGCTGTCATTAGGTCAGACTGCGTTGATTATGAATATTGTGCATAATCAATTGTTAATAATTAATAATTACCGAATAATGAATTGCAGGGAATAGTAACGGAAGTGGCCGTGGTGTAACGGGGAACACTGTCCAAGAGTTTGCAAGAAGTAACTCAGAATGCCAACAGAAACCTGACAATAGCAGACCGAGTTTCCAATCATGGACTTCCCCGGCGCTGAGCACCAGTGCGACCACCCACCAGCGACGTTCACTGTTTCTCTTATCTGACACTGAATATCTTATCCAGTATCGGATGACAGATGCTAGAAACTTGGAGCACCTAGGTCTCCGGACCTCGCTGTGCTAGACTTTCACTTACGCGAGACGTATTACATTAAGCGCGATATTGTGCACGAGCTATTTGAAGCGCAGAATCTGAGACTTCTTTGAGAGGGTAATTGCAGATGTACTTAGTGGATGGAGTGTTTCGAGAATTGGAATGCCGACAGCACGCGTGCACAGAGACGAAGGGTGTGTTGTTACACTTCGCTAAGAAAACCGGCAAATGCATACACACTTCAGCGTTAACCCTCACGGGACAGTGGTCACACAAAATTTAACATGACTCCTTATATTACAGACGAAGTGTGTGTCTTCAGCGAGATTCTCACAACAAACAGAAACTGTTCGTCTAATCACCGCGAACTTACTGGTCTTTGTAATGGATCTGCGGTGTGTTTTCTATGATGCAGAACGTTTCGATGAGTTTCAGGCTCGAGGAGATGAACGGCTACTCAATAAATACGATTCCAAGACACGTTACACTTCACGTAGGGGGGGCGGGCCCCCCAACAGTAGTATGACCACGGCGTAGGCCGGTCCGCATCATTACCCATTACACAACTTCCTCCAATTCACTCCTTTTTACCCCTTCAATCCAACAAGCCAGCTGAATTCAATTCACATCCTTAAACACTATTTCCTTAAAGTACTGTCACAGGTCATTTGTCCTTGTGCTTATTCAGGCCCCATGACAAGTAGACGCGTGATGGTGTGGAGGTATATCTCCACGCACTCTTGACTTCGGCAATACATGGAGGTAAGCGATTTACGTCACGCCCCAGTCGCTGTACCTCCGAGGATAATGCGCCGAGTAACTACTGGATAGGACAATGGCTGCACGCGCATGAGAGCTGGACAACAGAAACCCCCTTCTGCCCCAGCCGGGATTCGAACACCACTCCCTCGACTGCCCAATCCATAGCCTGGTCAATATTTCGATGGCGCTATCTCTGATCCTAGTGAAGGATATAAAGATAAAATTGTTACTGTCCACACATTGAAGGCATAGGGGAAGGTTAGTGTCGGTAAAGCTCCACTTATCCTTAACCTCGGCACGAGATGGAATGATTAGTCAACTGCACACCCTGGCCGTTTTACCCCAGGAGAAAGAGGCTCCGCTACCCCTTCAGTATGAGACGGGATGGGCCCCATAGCCCTTCTGGATGTTTTGGCGAAGACGAAGGAGCCGTACCGATTCCCCTGACGCCCAGCCTACAACCTAGCGACTGTACTTACAGCTCCAAGGGCCCACATTTTTACGAGCGTATGAAACCAGTTCTTGAACACCTTGTGACGCAATGTTGCCACGCCTGAATTACCACCGCCCCAACCATTTCTTTGCTCGCCAGGTGGTTAAGCGAGAAGTTTGGCACATGAAGCGAAGGTTGCCCCCAGACTGGAGGCAAACACACCAAATTACGTCTCAATTATTATTTGGGCCAGTTTCGGCTTCTCGTGCTGGTACGGCCCAGTAAGTACAGTGACCAGGCTACGGGCAAGACGCACAAGGAACCGGGGTTCGGTTGTTGGTGACAGTATTAGAAACTTCTTTCATAACATCCAGACCTGCTTTGGGGACTAACCAAGCGATACCGCGCCTTTATCTAACGTCGGGTTTAAGAATGCATGGAGTCACACCACCACTCCTCCATACGTTAATGGCATGATGCTTCATTAAACACAAGGACAGCTGTCTGGTTTCTTCTAGCGAAATATAACTCAGGGCACTGGACGAGAGACATTGCAACTTTCAGCGTAAATTGAAACTGTGGGGGAGGGCAGGGCACGTAAGGAAGTCTGTGAAGGGGACAAACATTTGAATTCCAGCAAAAATCGTCCCCCCTTTCTTACGGTATGAAACACCGAAATGCTAAACTGATAATTCTGCTACAGCCAGCAGCCATCATAAGAAACAAAGTACGTATCCAAGTGCCCTAATGACTGTCACATTTTATATATTTTTTCCCCGTCTTGTTTCTGCCTCAACAGACCTTCATCAAAATGTCACTAAACATAACAGTGCGAGATACCAGAGCTTACAGTTTCAAAATGGCCAAGATGTATATATCAGTGTTACAAAATGGTGACTCTAAAAATTTGTGGGTGTAATTCACCGTAAAAATTCTGATGCATAGAAAACCAATAATGTAAACTGAGCTATATAGTATGGAAATTGCGACGAAGTGAGTCAGAGCAATTAAACAACATTTGGTTATGATTTACAGCCCTTGTGTATATATACAGTCGAACCCGGTTACAATGACATCGGTTTATACGACACCTCGTCTATAGCGTCAGATATTCTGTGGTACCAATTAATTCCTCACTGTTAATCATAACATAACACTCCTCGGTTATAACAACACTCGTTTATAACGACTCAAAACATTCAGTCAGTTCTTTTAAAGATACTGTCACAATATTTACACAAAAAATACCTCTGAAATCCATTTAATTATCGACTGTGCCTGTACATTCTCTTCTTTACAGTTTTCCAGCTTCGAAAGTTAAAACAAGTCCTCTGTGTTCGATACACTTAGCCAGATTTTGGTGTCCAAAACATCCATTATTGTTATTGCTTCCTTTCGTTCTTGCATAATTTTTTAAAATTTGTTTCTCTCGTGTAAATAGATACATTTCCTTTTAAAACGCCGAGAGTAAAACACCTTTCTTATGAAAGAGAAAACAATTCCTGTAAAAAGGTAAACTAGAAGAAATTACAAAGTCGGGAGCGTAACGCACAGATACCTAAAATTCTTTACTTATTTTAATTTTGTCATCTTTTAATATCGTGTAACGTTTTTATATGCTAATTTCTTTGCACGGTCTCTACTAAAACTTATTTAAATCCTAAAAGGTTTTGACGATGGTGTATAACATTGTGTGGTGATGGTTTTATGGACTTTACCCATCGTCCGAAGAATAAAACGTTAACTATTAAAAAATGAAAAAAATTAAAATCACGACGTTTCGGAAGCTGGCTCTGCTTCCGAAAGCTGGCTCTGCTTTCGAAACGTCGTGATTTTAAATTTTTTAATTTTTAATGTTTTACTTTTCGGACGATAGATAAAGTCCATAAAAACATCACCACACGATAAAATTTATTTTTCACGTAACTTCTTTTTTACTTTTTTCGGTTGAAACAAATTCATTTTACTTGCTCCGTATGACCACAGATCATCATAACAGACGTGACCATTCACATATTTCTATATTAGCTGCACAACTATAAGCTTTACCAAGGATCTACTCCCACTCTGCTCAGCATAATTCATAAGCCGTTCGGGTCGGTCGAAATGAAACCTTTTACTATTTCGGTCCGTTATTTATTTAAAGTCAGCTGCAGGGTTAAAGAGGATTTAGGGCAGATGTGGGCGATCACTTTGCAGACACGTTCGGTCAACAGATGGCCCTACGTCTGAGCAAAGTAGCACAACCTTCAAATGATTTAACTATATCGTAATGGTCTATTTTGAACACCTTGTAGTACTCCCATCTTAAACGTGAGTCAGCTGAAAGAAAAGTTTTCTCCTTTTTTAACAGAAACCTGACCAGTGAGGCTACGTAACAATGGAACTGGCAAACTTGAATCCTTGACCCCCCACTTGGATCACTGTAACTGCCTGTCCTCTCCCAGACAGCCACATCCAGTACAGCAGTATACTTGTATACGCACACTTTACGCCCACCATGCTCCCATCTCCCGACCTCTTTGAAACCTAGAAACAATGACTCCCCTGTTCACTGAGCAACAGTTCGGTTGGGACTCGGGTTTTGTTCCTTTGTCCTGTCAGCTTTGAAGAGGAAGAAGGAATATTGAGTACACAGCATTGGAAGAACGATATTCAGAGGGGAACCAAAGCATTAGGAGAAAATCCAGTCCCATCTACGCTTTTTCCACCACACATCTCATATCCACTGAACCGGGATCGAATCCAGGTCGTCGCCATCATTAAAACCGACGTCTGCCTAAAATATGGCTTAGCGTTTTTAGGGCTTGAAGTTGAAGTAAGTAACATTTTTAGAGTCCAGCTCGAGCATCCCAGAAAACACGCCGCGTCTCAATTTCGAAGTCGAACCGTTTGACGTTTCTGGGCGAGAAATATACTGTTTTTTTTAAGGGAATCGTAACAAAAACACGAAGACAGTTTGGAAAATAGTGTACAGTTGTTTAACACTTTAAAACCCGGCGGTTACTATACGTACCGCCAGGTTTAACACCAAACAATTCTACGTTCTGCCCACACAGTGTGTTTATGTGTTTCGTGTGGATCACAGAACAAACAGCGATTATTTCCCTATACAGCATTAACGGATTGGTTTTTACAACCGAGACGGAGTGTGTTTACTGCGCGGTACGGACTGGGTCTTTTAAATATAATTCTACGTTCTGCCCACACAGTATATTTATGTGTTTTGTGTGGATCTCAGAACAAACAGCGATTATTTCCCTATACAGCATTAACGGATTAGTTTTTATAACCGAGACGGAGTGTGTTTACTGCGCGGTACGGACTGGGTCTTTTAAATATAATTCTACGTTCTGCCCACACAGTGTGTTTATGTGTTTTGTGTGGATCTCAGAACAAACAGCGATTATTTCCCTATACAGCATTAACTGGCTGGTTTTTATAACCAAGACGGAGCGTGTTTACTGCGCGGTACGGCCTGGATCTTTAAATATAAATCAGATGAATTTTCGTCTTTATAGGGTTAATGTTTAAAGCAGATGATACAAACAGTAACCACTTCTTATGACCCACTAAGATGTACTCTAATACAACCCCCGCATCCATACTTATGTGCAGCGTTTAAGAATTAGACCGCAAATTCGCAATCAGCAGCATATGCAGAAAATGCGCCTGTGCGCAGCCGAATGGTGGGATGACAACTATCGTGTTCCAAGCATGGAGCGTACGTGACGATTAGCCATTTTGCTTGGGAAACATTTCGTCATGCGAAAGGCGAAAGAGTGTGTAGGAAGGACGTACGAAAGAAGGAGCAATTGAATATGGTAGTCAACTGCGACTAAATCCGCGTAAAACGTCGACAGCTCATGTATTGCTCATTGCAAAAGACAATTCAAGGAACTGAAACCTTGAAAGCTTAAGAGCGCTGTTGTAAATATTTCAGTACGGTGACTCAATGTTTATGCTATTCTGTTAAAAGTTTAAATGTTTCCCTTCTGAGACTTCGCGATTTACCCCGAATGTCTTGCGCGGCGTCAGAAACGTTCTTAATTCAACAAATGTCAGTATGAAATCAAAATTCTCAGATTCGTTCGTCACAGCTGAAGACAAGAAAAAAAAAAACCTGAAATGACTGAAGGTCAGTAAGACGCCAGTACGCCGAACTGAGGCATCGTAGTCAATACAGTGACTACGATACGGGTTGCTCGATTATAGGGGTTCGAACGGCGGCGGAATCTGGGGGTTTTCCTCTTCTCCAAAACGTCCCGACCGTCTCTGGGATATACACAGCCTTCAGTTCAGTGGGTACCGGTGTTCTTTCCCCATTTTCCCGCTGGAAGTGAAGTTGACCACCCACCTCCACGTAGCGCCAAGGTTAAGAATGTGTGGAGTTATACCTTTGCTCCCCACACACGCCTTCATGTCACGGACACAAGCACCTTTACCTCTAAGGGGGACATCTCAGGATACGTAACAAAACACTGTGTGATTTGTACAGGTCAGCTGGTGTTACGTTGGTGAAATGTGGCAAGTTGCAATGGGTTGGGCATGTAGCAAGGAGACGAGGAGTTGCACAGCAGTCAGCTGTTCGCTGAGCCGTCTGTTTCGTGTGGCCAGCTGTAGACATGAACGAAAGCACAGTGCAGTTGTGCGTCACGAAATGTTATAATTTTTGAATGGACCCTGGAGAATGTAGTCGAACACGCAAACACGCCACGTTTATCGATACACATTGCCTGGTATTTATTCGCGTGTTTGCAATCCTCACCTTCTATTCCTTTCAGTGTTTTACAGTTACATTCCTACTTCTCGAAATATCGTTTTCACTGATTGTGAGTCCCACCTTATACTGGTTTCGTCCTTTTAAAACAACGCACTTTTATACTAGCACCCATTTTACTTCAGTTCGCGGTGAAACGGTCCGTCTTGCATCTTTCTGACAGTAAAAATGTATTTTTTGGCTAGGTTTTTTGGCTTCCGTAGCGCGCCAGTTGTTTCCGTTTTCTTTAGACATGGCGCCATGTCGCTGGGTGATTGATGTCCGACGTTTCGACACAACAAAGTGGTCTCATTTGCCAAGATCTAATGTCGAATGAATACCTAAACTTATCCTTTCAATACGAAACACTTGAAATTAAGCATCGAAAGTCACGGTCACGTATGTTGGCACCTCTGCTTCGTATTCAAAATGTCCCGTGTTGAAATCTTGGTTCGCAGGTCCACTACTTCTAACTGCCGTTCGTCGTTGGAAAACGAAGCTGTCCAGTGACATCCATGCAGTGCAGACATTAAGAACGCGTGGAGTTATACCTCCGCCACTGAAAATGGAACTACCAGATTTTGGGGGGCGGGATGCCTACCGCCTCCTTTCTTACAGTGTGAACACTGAAATACTAACCTGACAGACAGATCCACCGCCCGTCCTCATCTCCATGTGCGCACTGTGCTTTTACTTCACGTGATGGTGCTATCACTGACTAACATTTGATTCCATTCTAATTGCACGCGCTAACTGGGCTTAGAGGTCGAATTTTGATGCTAGAATTCATAATTCTGTGTTGCATATCGTCTGTTAGGAGCATCTCAGTTTTGTGCATCGTTACTATACGTTCTTGGGGTTGGGCGTGGGGGTTCTTGCCCCTTTCCGCATAGGCACCACCGCGAATAACCTTCGCTTTTCCCGTGCCTTCACAGCGCTGCGCTACATAAATTTCCTTCCGCTTAAAACAAAATTCCAGCCCTACTGAGAACATCTCGCTTCTTAGAATTTAGCAAAATTTCCAATATCATTCCAAAATGTAATCAAATTAAAATCAAGCCCTACGTATGTAATGCGGTTGGTGTGACTGAGTGGAAGATTGAGTCACAAACGGACGAAAAGGGCTACCCGGTTGTCATGGTTACCAGAGAGCTTGGTTTGTGAGTGACGTCACAGCCCCGGTTTCAGTGGTTGCGGTACAGTTGGATGAAAGATGGGGTAAATTAGCGCTTGAATGTTTGGTGGGGTCATTGCTAGTATACGTCCGTCTGCTTAAGTCACAGTGCTAGCGTGTTCCGTGTGCATGCAGACAGCGAGCCGATTTCGTAACACTATTATATTTCCTCAGGGGCGCACCCAATCGGGGGGGGGGGGTGCCTGGCTGCAACCCCCCAAACCCGCTCAAAACCGAAATTTAAAAAAACACAGATTTTGTAGATATTATGGTATCAAAAGTTTTACGTGATTTACCCGCCAACCGAAATCAGCCACTGAAATCGGCTGATGACTAATACATTAGAATTTTGAAAAATAAATTAATAAAATTAAAAAAAAACAAGAAGACAGGACACTGTGACTGAGTCACGGAACATGTAGTTATATTCGTATATATATATATATATAAATGCAGCTGCAGACAGCGTTATGTTGTGCTTACAGCATGGTTTTTATAACATACGTTTTAAAATCTGACATAAATTATGTACAGCCTCGGGGTCAGCCCCTCCCCAGTTGAAAATTCTGTATTTCCTTAGAAATTGAAAGTATACTTTAATGTAAATACCAGCACGTTATTATATACACTGAGGCAGCTTTAACGCCTTAATGCACATTGGTTACTATATTCACCACCTGGTTTAACATAAAACCTCCGCATTTTGCCTAGAGTGTGTGTTACGTGTGTCAAATAATTCTCACAATCGACACTGATCGACTCACCAAACAGCATTAAGCAATATGTCCTCGTAATGAAAACTATGTTGTCTTCGACGCCAAAACTGAATGCTTATACAGGACGTCCCTTTCATCGTTTCCCTGAGCATGCCAGCTGCCATAGCATGCAAGATTTCTATGCGATAAAACTGTCGTGTTCGGTGCTGCAATAAAAGACATGCCAAGGCCAAGTTACAGAAGTGAGGTACTTACGGCCAAGTTTGCATTCGAGAATTTTCTCTTAGAATAACGACTGAGTTTAGCTAATTTTTAAAAATAATTAAGAATATTTGGCAGCTGCACAGTGGTAGTTCTATAGAAAAATTGCAGGTATTTTAATTCCACACTGCGCGGTTTTGGAGAGCGTTTTCACCGCACGCGGGGCACGCCGGAACTACTAGCAGCAACAAACACTGTAAC
>BLKM01000236.1:726617-739059 GCA_013340265.1 Coptotermes formosanus | reverse complement strand
GAAGAGAAGAACACCTATCCTGTTGGGCCCCTTAGACAGAATATGTGTTCTTCTCTTCTCTCCCTCCATTCACCTGAGGACGGAAGCAGAGCCAGCTTCCGAAACGTTGAGATTTTAATTTTTTAATATTTTTAATATTTTACTCTTCGGACGATGGATAAAGTCCATAAACCCATCAGCACACAATAATCGTGAAAACCTTTTAGAATTAACCTGCCTTTTCATTTTCAGTGTGGTACTTTGCAAACAGTTGTGACTGAACCAGCAGATGTGCCCCAAATCTTTTCGATTCCGTTATAAAAGCTGAAGGCGAGAAGCAGCTTTCAAAGTGGGGTCAACTTCGGTGGTCACCATCCGTGTAACCTAGACCTTTGTACAGAAGAAGCGGCTGGTAAGCCCACGGATATGGCGAACACGAAACACAGCACATCTGTCATTCACTGCGCAGTTCGCATTGGCCGTCGCCCTGGCAAAATGGACGTTTACGAGAAACAACAGTTTCTTTATTGCGATATAGTCAGACTCGGTTATAACGTCAAGAAGGGCCTGAATATTTTGTGTCGTTATAAACGAGTGTTGTTATAACCGAGGAGTATAATGTTATGGTTAACAGTGAGGAATTAATTGGTACCACAGAATATCTGACGCTATAGACGAGATGTCGCATAAACCAATGTCGTTATAAGCGGGTTCTACTCTACTATAGATAGATCCGACATGTTACATACGTAACTTTATAGCAATGCGGTAATCGACGGCGGTTTCATCATTCATTCTCAATTCATATTAATTATGGTAAAGGTAAAGGTATTTTTGTCTTCATGTATGCCATGCAGGCATAAGATGAGTAGAGGTATATCTCCACTTATTCTAAACTTCGGCATTAGATAAACTTCACGCCCCGATATTTGCAAAGAAGGCCAAATAAATGAATAATTTAGAAAAATGTGACAGGTGAGTTGTCCCGAAACGTCGCTAACTAACTACT
Source organism: Coptotermes formosanus (assembly GCA_013340265.1). Classification (NCBI taxonomy): domain Eukaryota; kingdom Metazoa; phylum Arthropoda; class Insecta; order Blattodea; family Rhinotermitidae; genus Coptotermes; species Coptotermes formosanus. The sequence continues at coordinate 738,071 of BLKM01000236.1, read as the reverse complement.
AATCTACGGCGTGTAACATCCCAGAAGAGCGAAGACCTAATTCACACCGCGGACGAAGAGTGAAGTCACGCACAAAACTACGTTTAAGTTGCAAAACTTTATGTCGAAGCACGACTGCGTTATTATAGACGTTCTTCTGAAATTTGGGATGTTGTTGAGTTTTGTAAAAGTGTCAGTGCAGCCAAAAATTCATGCATTGCATTTTAACCAGATTTTGCATAAGATGCCTCATTTAAGTGGAGATGTGCACCACTAGTATCAATAAGGCAGAATAAAATATAATTTTTACCTTGTATCAGAGATTTACTACGTCCACCACTGAAGATGGCCAACTAAGGCCGAAACATGTTTGTGTGGTTTTAGAGATAATATTTAACCCTTTAAAGACGAAGCGTATCTGTTTTATAGAAGGACTCAGTGCGTACCGCGCTGTAAACACTCTCCACTTCGGTTATAAAAACCAATCTCTTAATGTTTTATAAGGCAAAAGTTGCTGTTTGTTCTGAGATCCGTACAAAACACATAAACGCAATGTGGGCACCACGTTGAATTTTTTAATGTCAAACCTGGTGGTATGTAAAGTTACCGCTAGGCATTAAAAGGTTAAATAAACGTATTGACACTGTGTTCTGCAGTGCGGATATAACCTAACACTGTGCTGTTAGAATACGCACAACGGGATGGCAGACGTTAAAGAATAAAAGAATATATTTGCTTCCAGTAAACCGCGTTTTACCTGTCGATTCGAGATTCGTGATGTTTGATTTATGATAGCCTTTAGACACGGTCAATTTGTGCCTAAGACGAGTAGATGTCGATGCTGAACGGGTGGTTAGAACGGGAGGGTGACCTGGATTAGCGTGCAGACCTTAGCCTCGACTAATGGAGAAATTTCGTAAAATTCCAGACAGTAAGGCTGCTAGCTTAGACGAGATTCAAACCGTGTTACTCCCTAGAACACCACATCGATGGCAATCAGCGAACTGTGTGTGTGTGTGTGTGTGTGTGTGTGTGTGCGTGCGTGTGTGTGTATGTGTGTAATTACATTTAACGAGTGTGGGGACGTACTGGATCGCACTCGCACTGGTGTCTTTCACGACTTCGAACTTCTGAAATTTGGAGCCTAAATTTGGAGCCTAAATTTTATCCGAGACCTCTTCTACGTATCGCGAGACTATGATTGTCTTCACATTTCTTTACAATTTTAAAAGGTTGCTTTCCTCAAGACATCAAATACTTTAAATACAGTCGAACCCAGTTATAACGTCATTAACCCTTTAAAGACGAAGCGTGTCTGTTTTATATAAGGACTCAGTGCGTACCGCGCTGTAAACACTCTCCACTTCGGTTATAAAAACCAATCTCTTAATGTTTTATAAGGCAAAAGTTGCTGTTTGTTCTGAGATCCGTACAAAACACATAAACGCAATGTAGGCACCACGTAGAATTTTTTAATGTTAAACCTGATGGTATGTAAAGTTACCGCTAGGCTTTAAAAGGTTAAAGGGACTGAATATTTTGTGTCGTTATAAACGAGTGTCGTTATAACCGAGTAGTATAACTTCATGGTTAACAGTGTGGAATTAATTGGTACCGCAGAATATCTGACGCTATAGACGAGATGTCTTATAAACCGACGTCGTTATAAGCGGGCTGGACTGTGTCTGTCCTTTCTAAACCCTGTAAAGTTCCAAAATTCAGTTCCTACTTCACAGAAAACACTGCATCTACATTACAAAGGCCAGCCGCATAATGCTGTGTGGGGAAATAACCAATGTGTCTTCTGAGAATCATGCAAAACTTATAAATGTGTTCTGCGGAAGAAATGCGGAACTCTATAATGTTAAAGCAGTTGGTGGGTTTCCTTAAAAGTTTAATGCACTAATGTAAGATAACAATAAATCAGAGGACAGAACGTAACGTAACATAACACAGCCCAGTGAGGCGTTTATCTGCTTCCGTAACCTGCAATATATGATGTGACGTGATGATTAATCTTCTTGGAAGCAAGTGAAGGCGTACCGACACCTCGCGGTTCAGTGATCCACACACGAGACCAAATTACGTACTAGTAATGAATTAAGAACTGAAACGTTTTACTGCCTTTCCACATGTACATAATTTCATTACTCTTCGTACGTAGGAGTATAACTCAGCGGTAAGACAGATAACTCCAGTACACAACTCGTGTTGCCAATGTTTCGTTTCGTTTCGTTTCGTTTCGTTTCGCAGTCCTTCCCTCTTCTACCTGCTTGTTCATAGCAGGTGTCGAGGTTGTTTATTTTCACTTGATCACACTCAGACACACACCACAGTCGGTAGGACTCCTCCGGACGAGGGATCGGCCCGTCGCAGAGACCTCTACCTGACAACACAAACACTGTACAAGACAAACATCCATGCCCCCAGTGGGATTCGAACCCACGATCCCAGCAAGCGCTCGGCCGCAGGCGTACGCCTTAGACCGCGCGGCCACTGGGATCGGCATATTGCCAATGTTAGGTCACATAAAGCAGCGTAAACACCACACCCCGAGGTGCGCGCAGTAAACAAATGTACAGTCCGATACAAGGTCCGTATGTCAAGATTTTGAACTGAGTTACACGATACTTTGCATTTGTCGGATATTTGAAAAATGCGCGTCATACTATCGACAGTACACCAGCTGCGTGTGTTTATGGAGCTCGGTATACTGCAGGGTTAGTTGAAAGAGAAATATTTTACAAAATTCCGTATAACAGTGAAGTTAGTTGGGGTAAGGAGACCGTCTAATGATAAATCACCAGGATACACCGTATTCCACTCATTTACTCTCCATGCAACGTGTTTCGGCCTAAATGGCGGCCTTCATGGATCAGAAGATTTCAAGACCAATACATGTTCATTTTTCAAATATAATATACGCTAAAAGGGGCCGCGGGTGGCGCAGTTGGTTGGGGCACTGCGCTACAGGGACAGGCCCTGAGGGTTCCAGGAGGTTGAGGCTCCCAGATTTCTAGACAGTGGGCACATGAAGGCGGTAAGGTTGTCAGCCCTACGCACCGGCCGCTTGTACCCCCAGGAAATACTGCTGGCACTCATTTCTGTTAGAGGCTGAGTCGACCCCAGCGCCATAGTGCGGCCGGAAGGATTATGTCGATGAAAAATTCCAATGACACCATAGGGAATCGAACCCGCGACCTTTCGGTTTGTAACGCAGTGCCTCATCAACCTACGTAGTTTGGTTAAAATCTGTGTAACTGAGACCGTCCAGTGTTTGATCCATCGTTCAAGGAGTGACGTACAACAGGCCCCTAATTTTCTTCTGCACTGTGACCGTCTTGTTTTCTGGCAGTGATTTAGATCCATGAGGAGACATACTGGTGGGGGGGGGGGGGGCGCCCGGTGCGCTTCATATTACACCCCCCCCCCCCCCCACACACACTGTTTCTTTGTACTGAAAGAACTCGTCAGTTCACCCTTACAAGAGGGTCGTGATGTGAGAAATATTCCGTAATGATCAATACCACCAACACACATTCTCAGTGGGGAGAGAAAAAATTTTTCCCTCTCCTTGTTCCATTCGACGCCGGCACCTTTTGTTCTAGCTGCCACGCTGTTAGCATTGTTACGCGAGGAGGCTGCCACGTTTGGTCTCTCCCACCGCCAGTTCTGTTCACACCGACGCGAAGACTTAATCGGCGGGCAATAAATGTCCTTAAAGCTAGCCGGCAAAGGGTCATCATCAAAGGTCAAACATAGATGTCACTTTCCAATTAACCTTACAGCGACTCATAGAAAAGGCCTTTTATTTTTCTAACAATCAGATATTTTTTGTAAGTTGCCGTCACAGAAAGGAACAAAACGAACATGGCCCATAACAAAAGTGTGGGCGGATACTGGTGTCATCTCGTGACGCACAGCCCAGGTACTTCGTGGAAACCAGTCTTGCGTTTCATCGAATTCTTTGGAATATTGTTTGCAGTCACAAAAAAGAGGGACTGTCCGACAGCATCTTAGGAGTTGGTCAGTCTTTCCTTTTGCTAGATGAAGGTTCAAATTTGAGGGCTAGCTGTCCCACGTGAAACTCCGATATTTGTATTTACCTCATCCAAAGTACCGGTTCTATAGCGAAGGTGCGTGTACCCCCATTGATGCGTGATGGGTCTTAGGGGGGCTACATCAGGGGTGTACAATTTTGCCAGAAATCTACAAGTAGGAGCCACGTCACAGTTATTGGAGCCACAAGGGTGACATGAAGCTAGTTCCACGCTGAGAATCCACAAATGTCAGCCGCCACCATAAAAAATGTATTCGCCGTGGCGACCGGGCGATGATGTATTCTTATATAATGAAGAGCAGGTAAAGTGTAGGGCTCAGGCGGTTAATAGCCGTCCTTACAGTGCGGACGCCCGGTTTCGACTCCCAAGTCAGCCCTTTTGGGATTAGACAAAGTGGCACTAAACAGTTCCTTCTCCCAGTACTTTGGTTTTCCGTTGTCAGGGTCATTCCACCACTGCCAAATATTCGTTCATCCATCTGCCACCGACGCAGTGTAATTTTAGCAATCTACATTTTTCGGAATCTTCTTGGTGTGTAATTACATCCTATACAACTTTCTGTGTGCGTGGATTAACCTTTTAAAGCGTAGCGGTAACTTTACGTACCACCAGGTTTAACATTAAAAAATTCTACGTGGTGCCCACATTGCGTTTATGTGTTTTGTACGGATCTCAGAACAAACAGCAACTTTTGCCTTATAAAACATTAAGAGGCTGGTTTTTATAACCGAAGTGGAGAGTGTTTACTGCGCGGTACGCACTGAATCCTTATATGAAACAGATACGTTCCGTCTTTAAAAGGGTTAATAGAGTTATACATATCAGAGCCAGCGATCTCATAACACGAGGCTTACGTAAATAAGGCGGAATACTGTACATACCTGCGTCAGACACGTCCACCTTGATGTTTACATAAGTTCTATTTTTGTTTTAAGAATTAGTAACTATGCTACAGTGAGGGACGGCAATTAAAAATATCACTGCACTCTTCACATATTTGTTGATAGATCGTTATGTCCATTACATGACGCAGGGTCTGCCTTTCGGACGGCTCCTTTCGTGGCTGCTACAGTGGAATGCACGGCAGATACAGCGCACGAGTCAAATTATCGCTCTAATTAGTCTCGTGAGGTCATTATTTGTTGACTTGTGTCAAGACATGTCCAGACAGTCGTGTTTTGCTGTGTCATATGTGTGTTTTGTCACTCTACCGACATGTAAACGCACCCGTACGTCATCACAAGTTTCGACAACTGACCTGCCAGACCCTGTCATATGGAAAGACACGAAAACCGAAAAAAAGATTGAGGTAAAATGCACTGACTGTCCTTGGTTTCAGGCTTCCGCCGCGATGTTGAGATCTGCGCTCTTCTGGGGTATTACGCGGCGTCGTGTGGTAAATGTTGGACTTTTGACTCTTGAAATGGGACCGATACGTTGTTCCGAAATGTCGGTAAATAATTACCACTCGGCGCCGCGTAATATCGCAGAAGAACGAAGATGTCATGCACAGACTGGGTTGTTCTAAGGGGCCTGCGTTCGTTTAGAGTTGCTGTTAAAGTTCAAAATGATTGTCAGTTAAATTAAGTATAGATAAAGTTAGGGAGGTAATAGAGCGAGGTTGAGCAGAAGAGGAATGAAAATATGTGGTCTAATGTACCGTTCAAAACCGTGCGGTAACTGTGTGTACCGCCTGACGTAACATTAAGAAACTATACGTCTTTGGTAAGATTCTTACAGGGAATACAAATCATCTCATTATGCAGAATTAACCGGTTATTCTTTCTAATAGAAGCACTGTGTGTTATCTGTGAGGTAGTATATGAATTTTTGGTGACCGTCTGTTTTCGAAACTTGTTAGTTGCTGGCCCCTCACCGCGGAGGCCAGGGTTCCATCCCATGGCAGTCTGTGAGATTTATGGTGAACAAAATGGCAGCGGGAGAGGTGTCGTCTGAGTTTTTGGTTTTCCCCTGCCACTATCATTCCACCATTGCTCCACACTCACCTTCATCTTAATAATCATCTTATTAGAAGGATACGTAATCGAAGTCCGGGAACTTTCAAGCAACGCAATGCCGTTTCGGCAATCACGTAACGTTGCGGCGGGAAGTACTGAGATATGAGTCGTTACGGGGTGTGCCAAACACTAATAGCGTTATTTTGGGAGGACTGGGTATGGCATAAGATTCAGCTTTATGAAATATTTTGGATGCCCCTGAAGTCAGCCGTTTGCAGTGCTTCCTGTATTTAATTTACATATACAGTTGAACCCGGTTATAACAACATCGGTTTATACGACACCTCGCCTATAGCGTCAGATATTCTATGGTACCAATTAATTCCTCACTGTTAACCGTAACATTACACTCCTCGGTTATAACAACACTCGTTTATAACGACATAAAGTATTCAGTCCATTTCAAGACGTTATAAGCGAGTTAGACTAATATACATGCACACACATATATATATAGGCCACTTGTCTGTTTGTACATAAATGTGACACAAGTCAAAGAAATCGTCTGCGTTTGTTTACTTACAAGTGTAGACTTGTTGTTGTGTTCCCACGACTCGTTTATACTTTGACGAGCAACGTAACTGGACTTGAGTGCAGACAGTACCATTCGTTACGTCAACCGAACAAATACACAGATGGCGGTACCAATTAATTCCTCACTGTTAACCGTAACATTATACTCCTTGGTTATAACAACACTCGTTTATAACGACACAAAATGTTCAGTCCCTCTCATGACGTTATAAACGGGTTCCACTGTCTTTATGATTGAGTTGAAGGTAACGGAGATAAGTATAACCGTATTGTCAGTTGTATCCAAGTGGCCTGCTGGCAGTAGCGGCTGTGTCTCCTAAGGTGCGGAGACCCTAAGCGGTTCGGGCCCCCCCCCCCCCCCCCACAAACCCACCCTAACTCCTGTAACTTACTGCATAAAGCAGAGTCCTTCTTGAGGTATTTACAATGTGCTGTCGCCTCTCATATAACCGCGATGTACAACACAGCATTCACATAACCCCCCAACCCGTACATACCCGGGGCCCGATTAATTCATTCTAAAACCTGCAGCCATATTTCCCAAGTTCCCGTTACGTCAGTACAGGCACACGGAATGTAATGAGGATTTTGTAAACTACTGTTGTCTTTTTGAACTTGCTGTCAGTGTCTGGCACTGTGCCATGGCAGTGCCACTGTGTCTGCAGTACATTATCTCGGGAGTGCCAACTGTCTGATCGATAATTGATCTCTGATCTGCCGCTTCGAAATCTACAATGACGATCTCTTAAGATAGGAACGGCGAGATCAGCTTTTTAAATACTCTTATACCTGAAATTAGCCCTTTAAAGACGAAGCGTATCTGTTTTATATAAGGACTCAGTTCGTACCGCGCAGTAAACACTCTCCACTTCGGTTATAAAAACCAGTCTGTTAATGTTTTATAAGGCAAAAGTTGCTGTTTGTTCTGAGATCCGTACAAAACACATAAACGCAATGTGGGCACCACGTAGAATTTTTTAATGTTAGACCTGGTCGTATGTAAAGTTACCGCTAGGCTTTAAAAGGATAATACAGTATCATACTTTCATAGTGCCCCGTTACATCTCTTCTAATCCTAACATTTTAGCGTATTTGCGACACCAAGCGTGTTGAAATGTGCTGCTGACCAAGTCATGTTCATGTGATGCAGGCAGGCAGTACAATGGCAAGGGCGTGGTGTAAAATTCCCAACTGTTTGATGATGGATTGTTTTACACTGCGTAATGGCACACTTTGCCGTATGAATCAGTGTTATATAGAAGGCAGTGATTGCGATAAGAATGCGAGCGTGAAGATGTCCGGACTGCGAGACTTGGAGGCATTTTTGTGTGTCAAAATGTGGCTGGCAGACTGAGGGGTTTGTCATTAAGTGTTGGTGGTTGCAGAGCTGTATGTAAAGGGTCCGTAACGCGCAAACAACGTGCTGTTAGTGAATGCAGTTTGAATGGACTGATGTGAAACAGGATATGAATCAGTGTTGTTAAATATATCTAAATTTACGAACAGCGCGGATCTGAGCAGTGCATTTTCTGACCATCTCGGAAACACGTATCGTGTGGTCAACTCAAGGGCGCAACCAAGGGGGGGGGGTGTTGTCGGGCTGCAGCCCCCGCCCCCAAAACCCCCAAAACCGAAAGTTAAAAAAGACAGATTTTGTGAACACGTTGGTATCAAAGTTTTACGTGATTTCTCCTTCAGCCGAAATCAGCCACTAAAATCGGCCGATGACCAGTACATTACAATTTTGAAAAGTAAATTTAAAAAATTGAAAAATAAGAAGACAGGACTCTGTGACTGAGTCACGGAACATGTAGTTATATTCGTGTGTATATAAATGCAGTTGCAGGCAGCGTTATGTTGTGCTTACGGCATGGTTTTTGTAACATAATTTTTAAAATGAAACAAATCATGTATAGCCTCAGGGTCAGCTCCCCCGCTTCCCCTTCCACCCCCCAATTAAAAATTCTGGGTGCGCATCTGGATCGACTGGTTGACACATTCCAGCTGCAAGCCCTTGTGTTTTTACACATGACTGCCAGCAGCGGGCTACATCTTGTTCAAAGGCGTACTTTGACTTAAAAATAGACAGGCACAAATCAGAGCTAAAGGAACCGGCAGAGCATAAATTGTCTGATTCCACCACGAACCTTCGCCTGACAGGTGTGAAGAAAAATACAAAGCGGCCAGACCGCTGCTGGTGCTCCACTGGTCCACTGCCACTTTCTGGTAAGACAAGACGTCGGATAATTTGGTAATTAACCTTTTAAAGCCTAGCGGTAACTTTACATACCACCAGGTTTAACATTAAAAAATTCTACGTGGTGCCCACATTGCGTTTATGTGTTTTGTACGGATCTCAGAACAAACAGCAACTTTTGCCTTATAAAACATTAAGAGACTGGTTTTTATAACCGAAGTGGAGAGTGTTTACAGCGCGGTACGCACTGAGTCCTTATATAAAACAGATACGCTTCGTCTTTAAAGGGGTAACCCGTTACCGCAGCTTGGCCGTGCATCCAGTCCACAGATATGTGACAATGTGCACGACAAAAGAGCTCATAAAGGGTTAGTGTATTTTGTAGCCACAAAACAGATTTTGCACTGCAATACACTTTCGTGTTGCATTTGCACTAAGAATCTTCTATGAGTGTGGACTCGTTTAAAAACCCGTATGATATTATTCATTACTATAGCGGTGCACAACTTGGCAGAAAAACTCAGAGACATGTCAAAATTCTTGGCGCCAGAAGGGTGACAGGACGCAAATTCCATCCGGGGGGCCCACAAATATTAGGCGCCACCGTACAAAAGTCATTCTCCTGGCCGACGAGGCGCCCGGCATGTGTACGCCCAGCATAACGCTTTCAAAACTGTATCTATTCTTGTTAATTGTACAGTCAGGCCCATCACTTCGTTTAAAAAAAATACATTTTTTGCTACAAGTTTCGGCTCATAAGAGCCATAATGCGGCCACAACGGAAACTACAAGCTCGAGAGCTCCGTATATTGTGTAAGTAGGGGATCCCCCCCCTTACAATAATAAATACATTACAAATGTATATATCAATCCAACGTGCATTATTCCACCAACTCGTACACTAAAAATATACATTAGGTTTTAAACAGTTCGCGACGTGTTTCGATATATATGTGTATTTTTAGTGTACGAGTTGGTGGAATAGTATATATTGGTTTCATACGTACGCGGTATGGAAAACTGCAAGTATGTATCAATGTTGTATATTTATATATTGCCTAAGTATAATATTAAAATTAAGTTAACACTGTCCGTGTGGTAATGTATTTACCATTGCAAAAGACGAGCTCTCCTGCTTGCAAAACGTACGGAGTTTTCCAACTCGTAGTTCCTGTTACGGCCTGATGATGGCTCTTATGAGCCGAAACTTGTAGCCAAAATACGCGTTTAAAAACGAAGTGTTGGTTCCAACTGTGTGATTGGTAAGAATAAATGTACGTTTTTAATCTGTGTACAATTAAAACTACCTTTCGACTGGTTCAACCCTGAAGATGTCCTTCTAGGTTAGGTAAATCTATCCCTACACAGACAAGGGCTACTTCTCTGTGAAAATGGAGGCATTACCGTCCTTCGAAACGTCGCTAACTATCTGCCTGTCGACATGGCGTCACCTCCCGGAAGTCTCGGGTATTCACCGGCACCGCTGGGTCAATCCCAAAACTGGCACGTTGTATTTTCGCCGGAACAGCAAAATGTTTGGCGACGCTCAGAGGACCGCTAATGGCAGTAAGTGTGATATCGCATCGACAGGAAGCTTTGGGATTAACCGGATTTCACGTAATACCCACCGCTTTCGAAACTGGTGTCTGGCATTTGACTCTGTTACAGTTAAATCACGGCATAAACGCGTTCATATTTATTTTCAATATCCACCCTTGTATGAACATGATTCTCTGCGCCATTGCAAATTTAATCTCTGTTGAATTGCTTCAGATTTTTTTAAATCTTCTTTCTACAGGACGATACATTTCAAATCATACTCAAATGCAAAAACATCAGATTTTATACACCACTTAATGCAAAACACAAGTGAATGTTAATAAAAACAATACTGAAAGTGCCTTTCAGTGCTGTGAATAAATACATCAAATCTTTGTCCGTGTTTTGAGAGACAAGTGTAAGGTTTGTGCCATCATTAGCATAGATCACCCTGTATATTGATCAGCAGCTATCAACAACGGCAGACAACTGTTCTCATAATAAACTAAGCTGACGTAACAACCTTTTAGTCTAACAGTGATCAAAATAGATTTTCTGTTCTCTATACAATCCGTGTTTGGTACTGTAATGTAGAAACACGCACTGCTGTAAGACCGCGCAACTGTTGCCACAGCAGCAGTAATTCTGCTAGATGTACAGGCGCGCCGTGTATTTGGATTCACAGTTCGTCTGTCGCTCTTCTGGATACAGCTGCCGTGTAAATAAGGTTTTGGACGTTTCCTGTTCAGCCGCAGCATACGTGTACACGCTGGTCGACCGAGCCTGGTAAACTGAACACACGGGCGATACAGACTGTGTGGTAAACTGAACACACGGGCGATACTGACTGTGTGGTAAACTGAACACACGGGCGATACTGACTGTGTGGTAAACCGAACACACGGGCGATACTGACTGTGTGGTAAACTGAACACACGGGCGATACAGACTGTGTGGTAAACTGAACACACGGGCGATACTGACTGTGTGTTAAACCGAACACACGGGCGATACAGACTGTGTGGTAAACTGAACACACGGGCGATACTGACTGTGTGGTAAATTGAACACACGGGCGATACAGACTATGTGGTAAATTGAACACACGGGCGATACAGACTATGTG
>BLKM01000236.1:709979-721617 GCA_013340265.1 Coptotermes formosanus | reverse complement strand
CATGGGCACTAGAAACATTACAGTTAATTGGACACATGGGCACTAGAAACATTACAGTTAATTGGACACATGGGCGCTAGAGACATTACAGTTAATTGGACGCATGGGCATTAGAGACATTACAGTGAATTGGACGCATGGGCACTAGAGACATTACAGTTAATTGGACACATGGGCACTAGAGACATTACAGTTAATTGGACGCATGGGCACTAGAAACATTACAGTTAATTGGACACATTGGCGCTAGAGACATTACAGTTAATTGGACGCATGGGCACTAGAGACATTATAGTTAATTGGACGCATGGGCACTAGAGACATTACAGTTAATTGGACGCATGGGCGCTAGAGACATTACAGTTAATTGGACGCATGGGCACTAGAGACATTACAGTTAATTGGACACATGGGCACTAGAGACATTACAGTGCACTGGACACAGTGTTTCTACTTTACAGTAAGTTCAGCACATTGACCCTCCAGTTCCAAATGCCTGCCCGTGGAAAGGGTGGGCTGGGCTGGGCTGGGCTGGCCATAGTGACACCTTTCGTTGTCTTCTTATATTTCTCCAAAGAGATGTCACTGTATTCGTTTATTAGGCCACGACCACTTCCTTTAAGATAAACTCCAAGTCACTATTAACTCAGCATCCCGATATTTACTTCCGAGGTGCTGTCGGCGACATCGTAACTTCATGACGGTTTTGATGTCCGTGTCCGAGCCCGCAAGCCCAATAGTAGCCTTGGGTATGTACCGAATTATAATGCTTTCTGTTTTTTCTTTCGTTCCAGGTAAGTAACGACGCCGTGTTCGCCGAAGCACGCCTCCATCGTGAGTGCGCGTACAGACAAGTGGTGAGCCAGTGTTTTGTAGCAGTTCGCTTTATATGAAGTGGCCCACTGCCTCAGCACTTGCCATGGTATTGTAACAGCACGTTTAATTTGACACACGTCATCTAATTCAGCGTTGTGTTTTCCGATTCTAGTTGAAAGCAATTCAGATACAGAGTGCGTCAGAAATGTGATCTGCCAAATTGGAAACACTGCAAATTTAAAATTGAGGATGGTGTGACGTCACACCGAAACGTGTCGGGAGCCGTGTAAATGTTGTCACATTTTACGTCAGTATTGTGTACGGTTGGTGGTAACACACGTGGGAACACACGTGGAAGCACTGCGTTTTCTGCCTCACTGACCCGAGAAAATTTCGCTCAGACGGTAAGTCTTCTGACGTGTATCCGAAAGTTAACCAGTTCTTATCTGTGTCGGGACACTTGGCAACGCTGATACAATATTTTTTCTTGTCGCTTCTCAGTCCCTGCAGAGAAATTTAAGAATTTCGTCTGTTTTTAAGCCGCGAATGCTCCTGTTCAGATTCCGTACAATTCATCATGTACCCCTTTTGTTAGCATTCGACGCGTATAGCCCGATAGCACTGACACGTACGTACACGTCTCCATATACGGCGATATCACTGGATATGAAACGAGAAGGAACGTTCCCAAACATTGCTGAATTGTCGTGCGTTCAACAAACGTGAGTCTGTCCACTTGACAAGTGTTCGGGTTAAAGTGAGATGTAATGCGGCATACACTGCTTCCCATTATAGTACGGGTTTAAGTGAGTCATCTTTTAAAACAAACCACTTTATGCTCCTGTCAACACAACCTGTATTCACTAAAATTATACTCACGCCACATGTTTCGGCCTTTCGACCATCATCAGGTGTATAATACAAAAACACTCAATACAAGGCAAAAGTGTAAAGTTTTTATGAGATCTCACAAAGTAATATGTAAAATATAAGGTTAAAGGTTAAAACTTGTTTTTTTGTAACATATACAGTACCTGTCGTTAGCCTGGAATAGTGAGTGCTTATTGAAGTTGATAGAAATATATTAAATTATTTAAAATTAAAATTCCTTACAAATTGTTATAAGAATACACAAAACATCGTGCGGTATTTTAGCTCCTGGCATGCTCTCGTACTCCGGCAAAATAATTTGGGGGTTCGAAGACAACTCGTATGTGCTTACGAAGTAAGCACGGCTTACTGACTGTGAGAATGTTCGTTGGCATGTAATTCGTTACTGTTTACGAAGCCTACAGTAAATATTCTACACGCAGGGTTTTTCAGTTAAGAAATTATTCGGTAATGAATAAGTTCCGCTTCACAAGAAAATTCTAATTATTGAAGTAACGTCATCACGTGTCTTCTAAACTCATGATTATTCGTCGCCAGTTTCAAATTTATATCAGAAATACATCAATACATGCGATAAAAGTACGTACGTACGTAGCCTATTTAAACTGATAGCCCTTCGTCTCTTTTGATTAGAAGTTAATACCACCAGATTTATTTGGCCCGTATTCAATTTTGTTTTTGCAGAACTTAACTAGGTCTCCCCATTTGAAAAACCTGATTTGGGGGGGGGGGGCGCATACTTTTTGTATAAAACTAAACCACAACAATTAGACATTATATCCACCTGTTTGTGACAAGTTCTTCATTTCTTCTTCCTCTCACTCGAAAGTCATGGCTGAGTGGTGATTGAATTAGTCGCCGGACAAAACACAGATGATTCTTGAAGGTTGGAAGCGTCACGGTTGTATGAAACGTTACAGAAGCAAAACAATGATCCGTAAGGTGCAGTCGTCACGTTGTGTTTTGATAAGTAAGTGGTCAATAAATAAAAAGCAGGCTAACACAACTGCTGTATTGTAAAAACACCCTTCTTCAATTAATAATACAACATGTTTCGGCCTGCAAACATCATAAGGCACATCATTTTAAGGTATTATTTTACCTTCCTTTGTGTATTTTTGTTATTATAGCCGTACGGCCGAAACATGTTGCATGATTGAGTAAGAAACGAGAGTTCTAACAATATAGCAGTTGTGATTGTGTGTTCGTGGGCGTTTTTCGCAAAATTAACTTCGTGATGTCCGTCTGTCAGTCCATATAGAAGAATTCGGCTGCCACTGGGCGGATTTTCATGAAATCTGGTATTTGAGATTTTTCGAAAATATGCCGATGAAATTTAAGTTTGATTAAAATGTGACAAGAATAACGCGTACTTTACATGAAGACCTGTCCACAATTATAGTGATATCTCGCTGAATTCTTCTTAGAACGAGAAATGTTTCAGACAAAATTGTAGAGAAAATCAAAACACACATTTTATGTTCAAAAACTTTTTCCCGAAAATCGTGCCGTTTATGAGATAATGTGGAAAAATATGGTACAGCCAGACAGGCCACAGATGGCAATATAACACGGCGCATGCGCTTTGCATGCTGGATAAGGCACGCTACAAACACACACTCAGAATATGTAATATTTATCGCTTTTCCACGGCGGCAGTGGTTATGCGAACGCGCCTGAATGTTACGTTATATTTACATCGCGTGTCACGTTTATATTTATTGACCACAGCAGTACTTTACTGATTTTGTCCTGAAACTTTCACTTCACCTAACTCAATATTTCTCACGCTGACAGCCGCGTCACGTGGTTAAAAGAAAATTACGTTTGGCGGCGATAGCACTTTCCATTGTCTGGAGTCTGGACTTTGATGATGGAAGTGATGATGTTCTCCAGTGATTGGCTTCTCCACATAGTTGTGTTAAACGTCAGTGTGACGGGATTGCTAACATCATGGGGAAGGTAACTGCCTTAGGTACAAAGAAAAGCACACCCTGTACAGGCCCTGAGGGTTACAGGAATTTGAGGCTCCCAAATGCCCAGACAGTCGGCACTTGAAAGTGGGAAGTTTGTCAGCCCTACGCGCCGGCCGTCTTTACCCCCCCCCCCCCCAGGAAATATTCGTGGCCCTCATTTCTGTTAGAGGCTGATTAGTCTTAAGCACACCAACAGCGTTGTTATATTTTGAAAATTTTCCTTCCAAAAATAAATTTTATTTATGTTTCTGCCGCAGTCGTTATTAATTTCCGAGATAAAGCATGACGGGCCGACGGACGAACGTATATGCACATTTTGTGCATGTGTAAACGCAGACACGGACAGCCGACATGGGGTGGGCTCCACATTTAGGTTTGTACAGTGCTGGCATCTTACTGTAACAGAACAGCATGTTACCAACTGTGACATTCGAGGTTTTCACATCGGTGCTGCTGAAGATTTAAGTCTTTTGGGATGTGATACTGTGTCGTTGGATGAGCGCCCGACGTTTCGAAAGACTCTTTCCTTGATCTTCAGTTTCAAGCATTCCAATAACACCGCTCCTCAGTGTTGGACGAATTGTCTGGAACAAGTTAATGACATAAACGCTTGCAGCCGCAATGTATTAGCTCGCTGTAGATGAGGTTTATCGAAAACAGTAGCAAGGAAAATACCAACATATAAATTTTATTTGTTTGGAATACAGGCGTCAAATGGCACAAAGAGAGTGCTGAATCAGTAGAAGATTTTTACATTCTTCTATGTGGAGGAAATTCTTATCATGACTTAGGTACAGGCTTTTGTGAACTCGGTAATGAACTTTCAGATTCCATAAAAGGCGGGGCTTTTTTTTTCACCACTTGACCTGTAACAGGCATAACAAGTAGCAAAGAGGTGGAGGTGTGTAAATATTACAATGGCAGACACTTCAAACTGCAGCAGTATTCATTCTCTTGTTATCCGCAATGTCTTTGTGTTAACATCATATATACCAAGTGCCATGAATTCCAAATGGCCTCTTGTGTTAAACCTCTGATTCAGAATCTGTGGCGGCGGCAATAATCATATTTTCCACCCTCACTTCTTTGTCTCATTCAGACACACACAATGATATCGCACTTCATATCTATTCTCTGAAACTTTCCGATGCTCTGTGGCGCTTTATATTCACGGCGAATTGTAAGTGCATTGTTTTAAACCGGTTACGAAAACAGTTTGCTTTTGCATTAACCCTGCAAAGCATCGTGGTAAGTATACATACCGTCTTCTGTAAGATTTAAAAACTCCTGCATTTTTCCCTGTGAGTTTTATATTATTCTCACAATAACAGGACAGGCAATGTACGCATAACGTGATATTGGGGCGCGTTCGCGTAACCATTGTTGCCGTGGAAAAGCAGTAACTATTACACATTCTGAGTGAGTGAGAGAGAGAGAGAGAGAGAGAGAGTGTGTGTGTGTGTGTGTGTGTGTGTGTGTGTGTGTGTGTGTGTGTGTGTGTGTGTGTGTGTTGCCTTAGTTATCCAGCACGCAAAGCGCATGCGCCGTATTATATTGTAATATGTGGCCTATCTGGCTGTACAAAACTTTTTTACAATTTCTCATACACGGTAAGATTTTTGAAAAAGATAACTGACGTAAAATTGTGTGTTTTGATTTTGTATGTAAATTTTGTCTGAAACATTTCTCATTCTAAGAAGAATTAAGCGAGATACTATCATAAATGTACATGGGTTTTCATTTTAAATGCCCCTTATTATAATAATAATACTCAATGGGTGTTTATTAACGTGCAGGCTTAACAGCAAAAGTGCCTGTTTTAAAGCCACCACAAGAACACAAATACAACACAAAAACAGCACAGATACACAAAACAAACACTAAACAAACAAACAAACAAAAGAAAATAATATTACGGGAAAAGATATGTAAACGTACTGGGACAAAAGTCCTACACTCTGAAGAAACACAGATAAGGTTATTTAAAAATGTCCAATAATAACAATAATAATAATAAATCTACGCAAAAAAAGTTAGAAGGTGCCCTGTTAATAAAAGCTTCACAGCCAGCGGGTTAATTAAATCACACGTCACATGACGTATGAGATGCAGTTTGAAATTTGACAGAGAAGAAGGAAGGTACTGTGTGTTGTAAAGAGACTGTACTGAGCACGGAGGGAAGTGGGCGGGTCTTCTACACACGTCTTGCTTCACCTTTAAGACAAAACTTGTTTTATGCCGCCATTGCACTTGGCACATGCACGATACGTTGCTTCACGCGTTACATCCATGTCTTTGAAGGGTTGATGTATGTCCCGTCATTTACACTACTCTACGCAAGTTAAAAGCGAACAGCTTAATCTGCAATACATTTCATTTGATAGATACACCAGTGCTGCTAGGAACATCTGTCAATAACAGATGACCTTGTCGTGTCACATAAATAAGTGCCAATTAGAAGGGGGGGGTGCCTGCTGACAGTAGAGATTATACAGTTAGTAGTTGGTTATAATTTCTTTTGAAAACTCAGAATAAGACATCATTTGCTGCAGGAGCTGTGTTGCTGGGCTTACAAATTAACCCTTTAAAGACGAAGCGTGTCTGTTTTATATAAGGACTCAGTGCGTACCGCGCTGTAAACACTCTCCACTTCCGTTATAAAAACCAATTTCTTAATGTTTTGTAAGGTAAAAGTTGCTGTTTGTTCTGAGATCCGTACAAAACACATAAACGCAATGTGGGCACCACGTAGAATTTTTTAATGTTAAACCTGGTAGTACGTAAAGTTACCGCTAGGCTTTAAAAGGTTAAATATATTTTAAATTATATCATTAAGTTTATATGCTAACATGGCAGTAAAGCCGTGATTGTATTAAAATAAGTACGTTTTAAATACGGTCCAACACCGGTTATAACGACATCGGTTTATACGACACCTCGTCTATAGCGTCAGATATTCTGTGGTACCAATTAATTTCTTAATGTTAACCATAACATTACAATCATCGGTTATAACAACGCTTGTTTATAACGACACAAAGTATTCAGTCTTTTCCTGGCGTTTTAATCGAGATCGACTGCATATTATTACATTTTAACCCTTTAAAGACGAAGCGTATCTGTTTTATATAAGGACTCAGTGCGTACCGCGCTGTAAACACTCTCCACTTCGGTTATAAAAACCAATCTCTTAATGTTTTATAAGGCAAAAGTTGCTGTTTGTTCTGAGATCCGTACAAAACACATAAACGCAATGTGGGCACCACGTAGAATTTTTTAATGTTAAACCTGGTGGTACGTAAAGTTACCGCTAGGNTCTGAGATTCGTACAAAACACATAAACGCAATGTGGGCACCACGTAGAATTTTTTAATGTTAAACCTGGTGGTACGTAAAGTTACCGCTAGGCTTTAAAAGGTTAAAGAAAGCGCAGATGTGATTTACACTGATTGTCTGTTTCTTCCTTCGAATGAGTAAGAATGTGTTTATTTGACGGGAAATGGCGGAGACTAAAACATTCAAGGTTTCTTGTAACCGTTATGTTATTCGCACCGTGCGCAATTACTAATCAAATACAATATTCGTCCAACCGATCCACTGTTATTATTCTAGCTGCCTTTATATTACAGTATTTGTATGTTAGTCCGCCATGTTTCGATCCAAACTGGGATCATGTTCAGGGATTTTTTCAAAAAATGAAATAAAGTTGCACAATCAGCGATAACAATACTTGTACATGTTACAAAGTATAAAATACATAAAATATATGTTTGTAAAATATATATATAATACATACAGGGTGCGGCAGAACTAGTCAGCTGATTATAAATAAGACTAGCATTTTAGTGACAGCAGTTCATATCAATTTTAGCACGTTACATTTTAGTACTGCGCGTAACACGTTTTTCCGTAGTTTCACTTTCCGTGTACAGTGCCTTGCAGGTGGTCACCACCCCTCTAAATGCACAGGTGCACACGAGTTCAGAAGCTCCGCCTAACTTCTCGAAGTGTTTCTTCTGAAATTTTGGCGATTTCTTCTCGTCTTTTTTGTTTGGATGCATTTAAGTCTGTAGGGAGGGTGCTGTACACTTTAGTTTTCAAATAGCCCCTCAGAAAAGAGCCAGGTGCTGTTAGGTCAATCAATGAAAGTGGCATGTCTGTCTTCTTTGCATTCTCTTTTGTCTTATGGAATTATATTCTGGGGCAGTTCCTCCAGCAGTTAAAGTTTTTCCAAATCGAAAGAGATTAATTATGCTTATGTGTGTGTTAAGGTCTACAGACTCGGGCAGGGATTCATTGAAGAAGTTAGAAGTTGTCCCGTTACAATCACAGTATATGTGTATTGTCCTACTGTTATTTGTAATAGAGAACAATGAGTTACAAAAACACTAATCGACAACAAATACACAAAGAGAGCTTTATCATCAATCGTAACACACTCCTACATGTTTCAGCCCTGCAGGGTCATCTTCAGGCCAGGCCGGACCGCTGACAGTTCACGCCTCCAAAAACAACGCATTACACAATCAACAGCACATTCTCACTCAATTGCAAAGTGCAACCCAGTGTGACGGAAACCAAAAATTCTCCCTGAAGATGACCCAGCAGGGTCGAAACATGTAGGAATGTGTTACGATTGATGATAAAACTCTCTTTGTGCATTTGTTGGTGATTAGTGTTTTTGTATGATATAGTGCACGGACATGGAACACATGAAACAACGAGTTATTTTATGCTGTATCTCAAATTCGTGGCATAAATACAGTGCAAAATGTAGATCATTATCATCCCCCATCTAATTTATCAGTTTATCAGAAGCGGCCTTATTATCTTGGCGTGAAACGTTTCAATAGTCTTCCTTTGTACATAAAGAAACTGGCTCATAATTTCAGACGGTTTAAATCTGCTCTTCGTGATTTTCTTCATTTCAAATCTTTTTATAGTCTTGAAGAATATTTCCACCAAGAACAACACTGTGACACTTGTTTATACTCAATTGTATTTTAACTAACTTATGTATTTTATATAGTTAATGTAATGTTTGGAACAGGCAGGCATGTGTCGTAATTTCTTCAACATTATATCATTTGATTAGCAATAACTGTGTGTATTGCGTTATTACCTATATACTGTACATATTACCTATATACTACCTATATACCGTACATATTACCTATATACTGTACATATTACCTGTATACTGTACATATTACCTATATACTGTACATATTACCTATATACTGTACATATTACCTATATACTGTACATATTACCATGATGACATCTGTTCAGATTTCCTTTCGCAGGCATGTACTGCATGGCAAGTTCCATATCCCAATGGTTTCTTACCTTACATTGATCTTATGAATGTATAATTAGAAATAAATAATAAAATAAAGCGCTATAAATGGCGGCCATCTTAGAACGCGTATACAGGGTGCCAATATTTATCATGCATGTGCTGTCCGTCTATTTTGCTAGCTGAAGGCTGTTTTTGTGTCCAGCGCTCTGCGGTATTCGGAAGAGTATTGCTGTGTTGGAAAGTTTTCGGACATCACCCGCTTGTCCTTCTGATAAGATTAGCATTGAGATGAAGGTGAGCATGGAGCAATAGTGGAAGGATATTGACAGGGGAAACACGAATTATTCGGACAAGACTGGCATTTGTCTAATAAACTGTGTACATAACTTAAGCTTGTAACTCAAACACATGCACAACACTAAATCCTATAAAAATTGGAAAAGGCTTGCACATACCTACTTACGTTTAATTTGTAAAGAGAAGATTTGCATTTAGTTTGAATATCGTAACATTGAAAAGTGAGATTTTTTGTGACATTTGTTAAAGAAAAGAGGCGCTGCACGTTCAGTGTAACGTACGGCGCATTCGCGTGACCGCTGTGGCCATGTGCACGCAATAATACTCAACGTTTGTGTTGTTGGCGTGCAAAGTTCGCTGTCAACAATGCAATAAATGTTGAAAGCTTTACCATGGAAGTGCATTAATACTTTCTGTGTATTTTGCACTGCATGTGTGGCCGCCAGCAGTAACTCATCCATCCGCACATAAACAGCCAATCTCCACTACACAGTACACCAGAGATCCCCTTCGAAATCACGTGCTGCAGTTAACTGATCATCTTTTATACATGTTATAGCTTTTAACATGTACATCTATTGTTAGTTCTGTTTGTACAGTTCTTACTTTTACACGAATCCCTGATGATGATCCCACGAGAGATCGAAACATGTTGGATCAGCCTAAGATATTGTAACATAGAACATATAAAATTAAATAAGGGTGCATTTTGTTGGTTTGTGTGTTGTGTGTTTTGAATACGAAACACACTTAGGTATTCGCGTAAAGTGTCCGACATTTTTGTCCGATTGTAACAAAATATGGATTTTTTTTTCTACAGATTTTAATAGAAGTCCTCAATAAAAATTTGACGAAAATCCGTCCAGTGGCAGCCGAGTGGCTTCATGCGAACGGACGTACTGACGTGACGCAACTAACAGGCGGTTTTTTGCGTCTGCATGCGAAAGCGCGTAATAGCTTCTCAAATACTGTGGAAGTAAGAATTTTAAATTCAAGCATCCGGCTTGCTGTTCTGTAGCGAGACGTCGTTCCTACAGATATGTTATTGTTAATGCTGTATTTACATAATGTAAATTTGTTTCCAAACTGTAACATTATGCAATTTAGCATCTCAATTAGCATACCATAATATCGTCTGCACTCCTGGATCATCCACACGCTGCGTTTATCCACTCTGCAACATTTCACCACACGTAGAATTACCATCTGCGCTTCTACACGTGCAGTTAGACGAAACATTATGAAGTAATTGTTTTATGCGAGGCCGATGCGCTCCCTCGTGACGGACCAGTAATGTTCGAAACATGTAGCAGTGTCGTGAGGTCTTTGAATATATTAGCGTGAATCTATGACAATTTGAGTGCTTTTTTTGGTTGATATTAAAAAATTAACATGCGAGGTTTGTATGTAGTTGGTCACGGGATCTAACCCACTCCATTTGGTAATTATTCACGGTTTTTTAATTATGAATATGTGAGTCTGTAGAAAAATCAGTATTTTCAATCAGCGCAGTATTTGGCTAAACAATGCAATTAAACCTAATATTGCTTGATTCCAGTTTGTTGTATACAGAGTGCTAATCCCGTGGGACGTGCCGTCAGTCTTAGCCTATTCCTTTCCTTTATTAACCCTTTAAAAACGAAACGTATCTGTTTTATATAAGGACTCAGTGCGTACCGCGCTGTAAACACTCTCCACTTCGGTTATAAAACCAGTCTCTTAATGTTTTATAAGGCAAAAGTTGCTGTTTGTTCTGAGATCCGTACAAAACACATAAACGCAATGTGTGCACCACGTAGAATTTTTTAATGTTAAACCTGGTGGTACGTAAAGTTACCGCTAGGCTTTAAAAGGTTAATTCCTTCTTTTCTTTAAATGGCTAGATGTTATTCTCAAATATGATAACCTCCTCTTTCTTTTATATTTTCTATTTTATCTCCTTCTGTGTTTGTTCCTTTTTTCTAATATCCTCTTAATGCTTCATATTATATGTTCTGTCTTCTACACGTGTATTTTTGTTGCATCACCGTCTTTCTGTTTTTGTTACTTTCAAATGTATGCTGTACGCAGTTTGTGTTGTGTCTCCAATTGGCCCTTGGGTTGTTGAGTCAACAAGTAAATAAACTTGAACTGCGCGGCTATTATTATCATTGAAATATGGATGTTTATCATAAGTTCGATTGTATTGTGTCATTTATTTTGTCTTTTGGAAGAACTCACCGCCTGTGTGCCTGCATGTTTGTGTGTGCAGTACGTTTGTTCAACATAACCTTAAAGTACAAAAACACAAATCACCAACAAATGCACAAAGAGAGTTTTATCATCAATCGTAACACACTCCTACATGTTTCGACCC
>BLKM01000236.1:677496-705077 GCA_013340265.1 Coptotermes formosanus | reverse complement strand
CGTACCGCGCTGTAAACACTCTCCACTTCGGTTATAAAAACCAGTCTCTTAATGTTTTATAAGGCAAAAGTTGTTGGTTGTTCTGAGATCCGTACAAAACACATAAACGCAATGTGGGCACCACGTAGAATTTTTTAATGTTAAACCTGGTGGTACGTAAAGTTACCGCTAGGCTATAAAAGGTTAAGTAAGCTGTAGCTTCGTTGCATTTCTCTGTTAAGAAGTTACTCACGCCTTGAAGTGCGGCATACAGATGAAGAACTGTCAAATTTTGAGTCAGTAGACGTCATACTCGATGTCTTTCTATTTGTCGAGGGATTCATGAGTTTTGTGTGTGTGAACTTCTAATGTGTGATGTTTTCAACATGTAAATGGATGCGTAGTTCTTGTACACCTTTGCTGTGAACCCCCTGATGATGACAAAGATTTGTCGAAACATACGTAGGGGTTTTTAATGCACACTGTATATGTATTTACTATGTGCGTGTGTTGGTTGTTATTCAGTTTATGACAAGATGCGCGGTCTATATAATATAAAATTTATTTTTTCCTTTATTCTACAAAAGAATGCTCGAGAACAAATGCACTGTCATTTTTTTACGCAATCCCCTGGCTTCTTCGCACCTTTGTCATTGTGGTTTCCGATGCCATCAACAAACAATGCTTTAGGCTGGCGCGAAGCTACGTCAGTGGTCTTGCTTTGCCACTGTAATCTGCAGTCACCTTGTTTTGTCTAATACTGTGTCCTCCATGTTCCGCTAATATTCTTCTGAGGCTTTTGGCCGTCTGACAACGAAATCCAACAGTAGAATCACTTTGTCCAACAGTGGTGCGACGCTGCGTGTTTACACTGTGACTGCACCAGCCACACTGAACCTATCGGCTACGCAACAGCGTGCCTGCATTTCTGTCGTTATGTAGTATACGCGACATGCAAAGTAGCACTGACTGACTGACTGACTAACTAACTAACTAACTAACTAACTAACTAACTAACTAACTAACTCCATGGAGCAGAGGCCTTCTTGAGAAGCTAACAGTTTCTCAGCTAGTCAAGAAATGCCCCGCATTCTATGGAACCCGAAGGTTCATTACCGCACTCACAAGAGCCCGCCACCTGTCCCTATCCTGAACCAGCTCAATCCAGTCCATAACCCCATCCCACTACTTGAAGATCCATTTTAATATTATCCTCCCATCTACGCCAGGGTCTCCCAAGTGGTTGCCTTCCCTCAGGTCTCCCCACCAAAATCCTGTATGCACCTCTCTTTTCCCCCATACGTGCTACATGCCCCGCCCATATCATTCTGCTCGATTTGATTACCCGAATAATATTTGGTGATGAGTACAGGTCATTAAGTTCCTCGTTATGTAGTCTTCTCCACTCCCCTGTCGCCTCGTCCCTCTCAGGCCTAAATATCCTCCTCATCGCCCTATTGTCGAACGCCCTCAGTCTTTGTTCCTCCCTCAGTGTGAGAGACCAAGTTTCACACCCATACAAAACAACAGGTAAAACAACAGTTCTGTATACCCTAATCTTTGTGCTTTTGGATAGCAACCTAGAAGACAAAAGATTCTGCACCGAATGATAGCAAGCATTCCCCGACTTCAATCTGCTCTTAATTTCTTCATGAATGGAGTTTCGATTCGTTAGGGCTGTTCCCAAATATTTTAATTCTTCCATCCTTTCAAAGGATTTATTGTCTATCTTTACGTTGTGATTGTGTCCTGCATCCTGATTTCGAGACATGACCATGTACTTAGTTTTCTCAGCATTTACTTCTAGACCAATGTCCTTACTAGCAATCACTAAATCTTCTGCGTTTTTCTTTATACTATGTATGCTTCCGCCCAATATATTAACACCGTCAGCATAAACCAGAAGCTGGTGTGTACCATTCAACTTCAAGCCCTCCTGGTTTGCCCTCCCTCACCCCTACGCCACTTTATTCCATATTTTCTCAGCTATTCTCCGGATCTGGACTCCGTGTCGTCCAACCGCCTGAAGACCCGCCATAACGTGGTGACAGGGCCCCATTTAACTCTGGGAAGCTTGCGTAATGTTTTCATTTTACGGTTAGCAGTTGCTACCTGGGACAGCAGTGAACTAAGAGACTTATCTCAGCGGCGGCTTGCCTTATTGTCAGCAGAGGGACTGCCACATCAAGCGACCAGCTGTCTTTACCACTTGGTTTATATCATCGTTGCTATCAGATATATCTACCTTTCTTTGGGAGGGTGCAGGCCGGTGGTGTTCATCCCCCCTTGTAAAATATTGTTGGTAGGCTTCAAATATGTTGTGTATTCGAAGATATCAACACTTCGCGAGATAAATATGTGATGACTGGGAATACAGCTACCAGTTTTGCGTGGTCACGTGTTCGGAATCCCTGTGGAATCATCGCCACTTTCCTTGTTCAAAAGAAAGGCAGTCTTGAGTTATCCACCGTTTGTCGTGTTTTAGCTTGAATTGGACTGTCATGCTTAGTTATTTGCGGCGAATACAACGTAAGAAACATGAACAACTGCTATTGTCTCCAGCACCACAGATAAAGTTAGAGACATGTTAACTACAGGGTGATACATTTAAAAATTACCCTAATACGAAACGTATTTAAATCTTTCACGTCTCTCAGAACTTGATCGGAAGGTTTTATGGGGCTATTTAGAACAATTAAAGGCACTTCCAGAGTGTTTTTCTGAACACTCGGTGTTGTTGCATATTTTGTGAAGTATTAAGTATATTTTGTTGTCTGTGTGCGGCTTTAAATGAATCATCCTGTATATACAATATTAATTTCATATGCTGCAAGCTATTTGTATTATTTATGTTAACTGTTTTAGAAATATATGCCTGTATCATGCAAAGGAGAAATAATATGAATAATGCAGCTGTTTCTCGCGTTTTATAAAGTGGGATGAACCGCTCACCTTTCACATGGTCACCTTTTCTTTTCCGTTGTTCATAATTCAAATATTTTGATTGGTATCGAATTTCAATACCTAAGCTTTGTTGACATCAGAGACGAAATATGTACCGTATTGTTACTGAAGACAGTCCATTGTTGCCGGTCGCCGGTGCTAAAGTTGGCACGTTTTTAACACTAAAATTCCTCACCTTGGCCTCTGTCCCATGTAAGAGTGGTCGCGGTGTGGATTGCACTCTTACATACGTACACACACACACACACACACACACACACACACACACACACACACACATGCCAGTAGCATATCGTCTTCTTAACCTGAAATTATCTTCAATCATGATAGCAGCAATAAAAGCAGTTTTAAACACCGAAAGCGTCGAACGTGTTTGTGACTTCCAAATAAAAAAATTTACCCCAGGGCCGTCACTAATGTCCTTAGATCCATCTTGTCTGATCAGTAAATCCGCGTTCCTTTATTTCTCCAGAATCGACAACGTAGCATTTCGCCATCAGTTCTCAAATTTTGAGGGTCCAGTTTTTATAAATATTGTTTTTTACTGAAAACTCGAGTTTTCTGGTATCTGACACCGTGCTGCTACATTACAGTTTTCCCGACGTTTCAAAATGTCGTGGTGCCTTCATCTTCAAGGGCCAAGCCATCCATGAAATGTTGCTAGACCCTGAAGATGAAGGCATGACGATCTTTCGATACGTCGGGAACCACTCATCTTAACGACGTTGTGTCACATCCCAGAAGATCGGCGTCGTTGAAGAAGACTCCATGGAGCAGAGACATTCCTGAAAGCCTTGCAGCCCCTCCCTTGACAGCAGGCTTCTAACCTTGTACGAACAGTGAAGTCAGTACTGCCACCTTGCCTTATTGCTATAAGGTCAATTTTAATAACATTCACTCATCTGCCCCAAGGTCTAGCAAGTGGTCTCTGTCCTTCAGTATTACCGAGCAAAACTTCTGTAGGTACAAATATGATTTAACCCTTTAAAGACGAAGCGTATCTGTTTTATATAAGGACTCAGTGCGTACCGCGCTGTAAACACTCTCCACTTCGGTTATAAAAACCAGTCTCTTAATGTTTTATAAGGCAAAAGTTGCTGTTTGTTCTGAGATCAGTACAAAACACATAAACGCCATGTGGGCACCACGTAGAATTTTTTAATGTTAAACCTGGTGGTACGTAAAGTTACCGCTAGGCTTTAAAAGGTTAAAGTAACTCGCATGTGCTTCAGACAGTTTGTAATAGCAGCCGCCTTACATATCATTATAATAGACTACTATAGTAAGTGAATCAATCAGTCTGTGTGTTTATGTGCAGTACAGTACGCCTTTATAAAAATATGTCTTATGTCTGTGTGCAGTCCTCCAAGTCAAAATGAAGGAAACGCCAGGAAATTAGCGACGCCAAGTGGCTGTGTCAGGAACTTCGTCTCAGTTGCTTTCCAGAAGTCTGACTTGAGTCACGGGACAAAGCTTGTTTGTGTTTTTACTCAGTCACTGGAATCAACTGCATTGGTGAAATTAGGAAATAAATATGTTCACATGGCCATGTCAGCTTCCATCGCGCATGCAAACCAGGCTGGACTTCTCGCATACTGAAGTTAAGGTGTCTTTTTTCGTTACTTCCAAGCAACAAGGATTTGTCAGTTACAGTAAAATCATTATTAGCGTCAGAGTTTATACAATTTCGACAGTGGAGTGGAGAAGACTACATAACGAGGAACTTAATGACCTGTACTCATCACCAAATATTATTTGGGTAATCAAATCGAGAAGAATGAGATCGGCGGGGCTTGTAGCACGTAGGGGGGAAAAGGGAGGTGAATACAGGATTTTGGTGGGGAAACCTGAGGGAAGGCGACCACTTGGGAGACCCAGGCATAGATGGGAGGATAATATTAAAATGTATCTTCAGGAAGTGGGATGTGGGAGGCATGGACTGGATTGAGCTGGCTCAGGATAGGGACAGGTGGCGGGCTGTTGTGAATGCGGTAATGAACCTCCGGGTTCCATAAAATGCAGTGAATTTCTTGACTAGCTGAGGAACTGTTAGCTTCTCAAGAAGGCCTCTGCTGAATGGAGTTAGTTTATACAATTTGCTACAATACTGAAATGAAACTTGGGGAACTTTGTGTGATGGTAAGGAATTGCGCCGGGTTAGGTCGAAACTCGGAACTGTTTAGCAAGGAAACGCTGCTGGTACATGTGCACGCAGAATAAACAAAAACGATAAAAACAGTGATAGAGGATGAGATAAAAACAGGACAATTGAAGTGAAAAGTATGAACTGGGCCATTTAGCCAAAAAAACTTTTTTCTCCCTTAAAGTAGATTGCTCCCCAAGCAGTGTTAAAACCTGAAGTGTAAACCTGCACCAGAATGTGTGGCTTTTAAAGGCATCTTCCTTCTGACTCAAGTCGCGCTGTTTTCAAACACTGAGCCGTGTTGCTGTGTGAGGTCGATAGGGCGTCAGTGACGGATCGCTGCTGCTGGTACAGCTGCTGCCGCTAGTGAAAAGCGTTGGAAAAGTGAGAAATGTTCAGATTGGGTTGGAAAGAAACACACCGCCTGTGTCGTGGAGCAAGATATAAAAATACATGTCGCGTGAATCGTTTGTGGTTTAATTTTGATTCATGTGACTCAATCAGTGTAAGGTGCTCTAAGAGGGTTTTGTGAGTTCGGTAATGGACTGCTCCATTTTATTCAAACTGTAAGTCGATTCACATTCTGGATAACAAAACATCAACTTTTTAAAATTTGATTCACGTTCTGGGTAATAAAACTTGTCAACATTAAGTTGATTCACGTTCTGGGTAACGAAACGTCAATTTTTAAAGATGATTCACATTCTGGGTTTGGAAACTTATCAACTTTAAATTGATTCACATTCGCTATAACGAAACTTATCAACTCGTCCAGAAACAGCTTTTTTGGAGATCAATCAAGAACTTGATGATCAAATTATTATTATTATTATTATTATTATTATTACAATCATCATCCCCTGTATGCAGGGTATTCACACTTATGTACCTGAAACAAACCACGTTTCTAGGGTACACAGTGCCGCAGCTATTCCGCGCGTATTGTTAATGGTGCATATAGCGCTGTCTGCAATATTACCCCTTTAAAGACGAAGCGTATCTGTTTTATATAAGGACTCAGTGCGTACCGCGCTGTAAACACTCTCCAATTCAGTTATAAAAACCAGTCTCTTAATGTTTTATAAGGCAAAAGTTGCTGTTTGTTCTGAGATCCGTACAAAACACATAAACGCAATGTGGGCACCACGTAGAATTTTTTAATGTTAAACCTGGTGGTACGTAAAGTTACCGCTAGGCTTTAAAAGGTTAAACTCCTTCGTGCTTCTACATTAGCACTTCCCGCAGTGTGTGTGCTGTGCCCAGTACAGCTGTTTTCTGTAGTTCCTTGATATCGTGCTTTCCCGGTACGCTGCTCAAGTATTTTCTGAAGGATTTTGAAATGGTTCCAGTTGCCCCTATTATTACTGGCGTCACCTTTGTTTTTACATTCCACATGCGTCGTATTTCTGTTATAAGGTCTTTATATTTTAGAATCTTGTCAGCTTCTTTCTTTACCACATTTCTGTCTCCCGGAATTGGTACATCAATTAGCATACACTTTCCCTTTCCATTACCCCGGATTATGATGTCTGCTTTACTGTTGAGGATGGTTCTGTCGGTTTGCACCTGTTGGTTCCACAATACGGTTACCTTGCCCACTTTACGTGTTTCTACTGATTTCGGTACATGTTCATACCGGAGTTCACTGCCTGAGTTTACCCCCAGTTCCTTACATATGTTGAAGTGCAACTGGGCACACACTCTGTCATGTCGCTTGATGTATTGTTCTTTTGCCAGTATTGGGCACGCTGACACAATGCGGTCTGCTGTCTCCTCAAACTGGTGACATCATCTGCATTTGCCGTCTTTTATTATTATTATTATTATTACTACTATTATTACATTACCGTGTACCTGCTAACATCCGGTAGATGCAAGACATTTTTATTTCCTTCAAAACGCCCTGACCCGCCCTGGAGAGCACCCATCCTCCTATTCAATGGCTACCGTGGTCCTTTCCCGGGGGTAAAGTGGCCGGAGCGTGAAGTTAACCACTCATCTGCATGTAGTGCCGAGGTTAAGAATGAGTGGAGCTATACCTGTATTCCCCCATTGACCTTCGCGTCGTAGATAGGGACAGCTTTTACCTAAGCGCATCAGGAAGAGGATTTGAGCGGGGGGGGGGGCGGTGTGGGTCGGTGTTAGGGTGAATAATGATTTGGAAAGCACGTTGAAGGAAGTGGCCGTGGCCTATTCTGAGGCGCTGTCATCTGGAGAGCGTGAGTAAAACCAAGGTAGCCCATCTCTGAGCAGAGAGCAATTCAGAGAAGTGTTTTCATGTTTTACAGCACGAGCCGCCACTGAAAGCTATCCAGTGGCAAAGTGTCGAAGCGTTCAGTGTAAAAGCGTACACGCTTCCTCGCCGTCTTCTGTAAAGTTTTACTCTAAATTACAGCTTTACATTTGCAGCGTCATCTTTCCTTTCTCAGCAATATTCTGAAGTGGTATTAACCTGCGGTCCGTGCTTACAGTGTTCTGTTTCTGTCGGTGTGCTCGTCTACAAATTGTGGAGACTCTTTCAGTCCCAACATCACCCTGCTGGATGTGCGTGCGTGCGTGCGTGCAAGGCACTATTAGGCGGTTTCTTGCTTAACACTTCTATACCTGCCTGTCTGCCCGTCATGTGGGCTGTTGTGAATTAGGTAATGAACCGTCAGGCGCAGCCAAACGTGCACACGTGGCGAACAAACACATTTTATTTAGAACACTCCGACATGTTGTATAATGTTGCATGTAGTTCTCTGCGGGTGTGAAGCTTGGTCTCTCACAGTGAGGGAGGAAAAAAGACTGAGGGTGTTCGAGAATAGGGTGCTGAGGAGGATATTTGGGCCTAAGAGGGACGAGGCGACAGGGGATTGGAGAAGACTACATAACGAGGAACTTAATGACCTGTACTCATCACGAAATATTATTCGGGTAATCAAATCAAGAAGAATGAGATGGGCGGGGCATGTAGCACGTATGGGGGGAAAGGAAGGTGTATACAGGACTTTGGTGGGCAGACCTGAGGGAAGGCGACCACTTGGGAGACCCAGACATAGATAGGAGAGTAATATTAAAACTGATCTTCAAGAAGTTGGATTGATGGGACATGGACTGGATTGAGCTGGCTCAGGATATGGACAGGTGGCGGGCTGTTGTGAATGCGGTAATGAACCTGCGGGTTTCATAAAATGCGGGGAATTTCTTGACTAGCTGAGGAACTGTCTGTCACCTTCCCAAGAAGAACTCTGTTCCATGCAGTTAGTTAGTTAGTTAGTTAGTTAGTTAGTTCGTTAGTTAGTTAGTTAGTTAGTTAGTTAGTTAGTTAGTTAGTTAGTCCTACGTGTTTAGAACCAGCGTCTACGTTACGGAATTCATACTTTTAAAAGGGCCTTGCTGCAGTGTACGTACAGACAAATTTGCATCATTGGAACGTTATAGAGGGATAGTAAAGAAAAACACGTATTGCCCTGAAGATTCAAGTCTTTCTGGGATGTTAACCCGTGTCGGATTCCTCACAGGAGCACATTGCGTTCGGAACGTCGATAAGTATGTACCAGTATGTACGAGATTCGAATTTTTGTGAACGTGAAACCCCGTTAAGTACGTTAGGCTATGCTCTCGGATGAGACGTTCAAAACGAAAGCAGCTGAGCTACAGAAGGCTACGTAACAGCAAGCAGCATGCAGCGCGCGGCGCGGTGGTTAAGAGAAGCTCTCACTGAATTTACGGCACACGCACCGGTAATAAGTCATGGCGGTGTTTACGTAACACACGGTGTCTGATATCAAAACAAAACTGCGGATGGACATTACGCAGTAGAGTTTCTTCACCTTCCAAGCTGCAGTTAACTAACCACTGCCCATTACAACAATTAACCTCTGACCCTGTGACGCGCGAGTTTTGTGTAAAAAACGTTTAAAACTGTAGTTCATTCCTCACAGAGAACACAATCACCTCAAGGGCGAATCTGTTAATATTGCGTAAATAAATAAATAAATGTTAAAGATTCGAGTGTTCTTGACTGTTACGCCGTGTCGACTGGTAAACAATTACCGACGTTTCGGAGTACCCTAGCGCCTCCCTCTTCAGGGTCAACCAGTATTTATGTCTTGCATGTGATCCTTAAGCAGGCATGGCCGATCTCAGTGACCGCGCGGTCTAAGGCGTGGGTTTGCGGCCGCTCGCTTGCTGGGATTGCGGCTTCGAATCCCGCCGGAGGCATGGATGTTTGTCTCCTGTGAGTGTTGTCAGGTAGGGGTCTCTGCGTCAGGCTGATCACTCGTCCAGAGGAGCCTTACAGAGTGTGGTGTGTCTGAGTGTGATCGTGAAGCCTCGATAATGAGGGGGCCCTGGCCCACTGGGGGCTGTCGCGCTGTTGAAAAAGAAACTGTTTTTGTAACATTCACAAACCGTTTTGTGGTTGTAATGTAAACATTTTACGAGGCGTACGAAGTGCGTTTTTATGTGTTACTCCCAGGAACTCCGTACCTTGTCTTGCGTTTGATATCGAGCACTGTGTGTAGCAGCAAAGAACAAGTGGCGAGTCCATTACTCATCCAATCGAGATACCCCAGTCCTGGTAGCGTTTGTCGTCCAACCGTTCTCTTTTTTTGCTCTTTTTGATTAGCCTAATTTTAATGACGTCATGCTTCAGCTGCTAGAGTGGACTTTCCTTTGAGTAGTCGCGACGTCTCTTCCCATGCCCCTCTGGCCTGTCCCCTCCCGCCATTATACCTTACTTTACTTTCTTCGGTATAAGAAATGAGTCATTGTTGTTCAAACCTATAAAACGCAGAGTAAGAAGTTAAGCTTCTTGTCTGCGGGTCGGTGTACCGCTAAACTATGACAAATTAATTAAGTGTTTGTGTAATGTCGTGAATATAAAAACACGCTGGACTGCGAGGGCACGGTACAGTGAATGGCAGGGCTGACATGTTTTTGAAAATGGCACTGGATGGTAAAATCAGTGCGTGGCGTAAACGGAATTTAACCTTTTAAAGCCTAGCGGTAACTTTACGTACCACCAGGTTTAAAATTAAAAAATTCTACGTGGTGCCCACATTGCGTTTATGTGTTTTGTACGGATCTCAGAACAAACAGCAACTTTTGCCTTATAAAACATTAAGAGATTGGTTTTTATAACCGAAGTGGAGAGTGTTTACAGCGCGGTACGCACTGAGTCCTTATATAAAACAGATACACTTCGTCTTTAAAGGGTTAACATTAAAAAATTCTACGTGGTGCCCACATTGCGTTTATGTGTTTTGTACGGATCTCAGAACAAACAGCAACTTTTGCCTTATAAAACATTAAGAGATTGGTTTTTATAACCGAAGTGGAGAGTGTTTACAGCGCGGTACGCACTGAGTCCTTATATAAAACAGATACGCTTCGTCTTTAAAGGGTTAACATTAAAAAATTCTACGTGGTGCCCACATTGCGTTTATGTGTTTTGTACGGATCTCAGAACAAACAGCAACTTTTGCCTTATAAAACATTAAGAGACTGGTTTTTATAACCGAAGTGGAGAGTGTTTAGAGCGCGGTACGCACTGAGTCCTTATATAAAACAGATACGCTTTGTGTTTAAAGGATTAAGGAGTCCATGTCAGACAGGAAATTTATCCTATTTAAGTACGCGGCGCAGGGCCCTTTTTAAAAAGCGCCCTCTTTGTTCAGTCCTTTCACTGCCGTGTCATTAACAGCCGCCACTGACCAGCAAGCTCATACAAACCCATCCTCTCTATTATTATTATTATTATTATTATTATTATTATTATTCGTTCTCACCTTTACGCAGGGTATTTACAATTATGTGCCTGAAACAAACCACGTTGCTACCGTATATAGCCCAGTGCCGCAGCTATCCTGCAGTTACAGCTTACGCTACGTGTAATGTTATTTCCCACATTAAACCCTTCTGTGCTTCTACACTATCACTTCCCGCAGTGTGTGTGCTGTGCCCAATATAGCTGTTTTCTGTAGTTCCTTGATATTCGTGCTTTCCCGGTACGTTGCTCAAGTATTTTCTGAAGGATTTTGAGACGGTTCCAGTTGCCCCTGTTATTACTGGTATCACTTCTGTTCTCACATTCTCATGCGCTGTATTTCTACTGTAAGGTTTGTGTATTTTAAAGTATCTTCGCCTTCTTTCTTGATCACATTTCTGTCTTCTGAAATTGCAACATCAATTAACATACTCGTCCCTTTTTCATTATCACGGATTATGATGCCCGGCTTATTGTTGGGGATAGTTCCATAATATGGAGAACTCACCTGCATGTCTTGGTTGTACTAATTTATTATTGTTATTATTATTAGGTTATTCCTGTGCCTCTGTATTCCCAGTTTCACAACGGTTTGTGTTACATATCAATTCCAAACGTCGCCAGGTACGCGGTAATGTCTGTATTGCACCATAAAATGTTCGGGTGATATTGCAGACACTTAGTCAACGTAACAGGAAGCGCGTTATCGCCTGCAATATTGTTAGAACTGTCGCAACGGCAACCCGCGTGATAGGTGGCTGTGCGATTTCACAGTCGGGTTCACTGTTGTGTTTGTTTCATCGTGTTCGTCAGTATAATCGTCTTGGTGACTTGCAACGAGATTCTTTTTGTTGCTCAAAAATTAACAATTTTAAATTTGTTCATATATTCCTGATAATTCTGTTACTTCATGGCAGACAGACGGACAGACGTGCTCATTACTCATCTCGCTTATTTCAGATCGGACACAGGTAGACATTTTCAACACAATTTATGCCATCTAGCTGGGCTGCCGTATCGTGCATGTTGTCACCCCGGAAGTCTGTGGGTTCCAGTCTTGTTGAGGAATAGTAAGGAGGTGATGCAGTCTGCCAGTAGCCAAGACGAACCGAAATATTAACCTTTTGAAGCCTAGCGGTAACTTTACGTACCGCCAGGTTTAACATTAAAAAATTCTACGTGGTGCCCACATTGCGTTTATGTGTTTTGTACGGATCTCAGAACAAACAGCAACTTTTGCCTTATAAAACATTAAGAGATTGGTTTTTATAACCCAAGTGGAGAGTGTTTACAGCGCGGTACGCACTGAGTCCTTATATAAAACAGGCACGCTTCGTCTTTAAACGGTTAAACATGCAGTTTATCACCATAATGACATAACACAGACCCGGCAATGACTACCACGGTCCCACACGGACAGGCCTGCGTGTGTGACTCTGGAGTGATAAGCGATCAGGCGTTGGCTTCCTGGGGTCTGTGTACTCAGTTCACAAGCCACCGCTCTGACGAAGTTCGTAAGCATGTCACAAACAGCAGTTTTCTCTGACCTCGCTATTCCTCCTACATGCGACAGTTACTGCTGCCGGACTTGGGACGGATGTCCTGGTAGTGTTGATTCTCGTTTCGATTTCCCCTGCTCCAAATAACAATGGTCAAATAAAGATGAGAGGAATACCGAGTTGTGACACAAACACATTTAGAACTGCGAACTTGCACAGAGTTCGTTCCTGGTTACAACATTACAGTGGGGTCTGAAATACAGAATTATTGAAGAAAACCTCAAGTAAGACACAGATAAATGCCATATAAAACTTTCCGTACGACGTACATGTGTCTAATGAAGATGACGTCATTCGATTTGCAACGTGTTTCTCTGTGTTTCTGTAGGCCTGGCGTAATACACGCCAGTAGCGTTCTTTGCTAATTGATCACTGTTTATACGTTGCACAATTCGTGAACCTGTAATAGGTCCAGGTTTAATGTATTTTATTTATTTATTATCTCGTGCATGGGTTACGTCACTGGGCTGTCAGTGTGTTACATTTTACAGCAATTGGTGACAGAATAACTACTGGACAGTGAACTGGAAACGATATGAGATAGCGGTGCTACTATTCCGGCATTTGGAGAGAAGGACTGAAGAATACCACGAACGCTTTTAATTTAGGATAGCTGGTTTTCGCGTCGAACCATGAAAGAAATTCACACTGGACTGTGACGTAAAGTGGATGCAAAACTTCAGGGCTGGCGTGAAGAGAAATACTTTCAGCGTTTTGGTAGGAATTTCTGAAGAAAAGAAGATCACATGGAATACCCAGCCTTAGGCGGGATGACGATATTAAAATGCGTCTAAAAAGACTAGGATGGGCGGGCGTGAATTGGATTTATATGGCTCAGGATACGGACGAATGGCGAGGTTTTGTGACCAAGGCAATGAACTGTTGGATTCCCTAAAATGCGGGGAATTTCGGGACTAGCTAAGACACTGACAGCTTTTTAAGGAGAAATCTAGTCCATACAGTTGTTTGCTTGGTTGGTTGGTTCGTTGGTTAGTTAGTTTGTTTTTTATGAGTAGTTATTTCGTTCGCCAGTCCTGGGAATATTGTTACGGCAAGAAACAAACTAAAGTACGTAAAGATGTAACGCATATACGTACCTACGCATGTCCCAGCATAAAAAATGCGTTGATTGTGAGTGAGGTCACACAACCTGGCATCAAACGAAGGGAAAGTTGGGCGACCCGCGCATGCGCACAGCGGGACATCGTCTGTGACGACGTCTTCGGTGTTGACAGTTTGGTGTCCCCTTTCCTTACCACGACCAATACGTTACGGTGTATGCATGTTTGGAACGCGGAGCTGTGTAAAGAAAACGCTAGAAAATTAATAGAAGTGGTGTGTATTAACCCTTTAAAGACGAAGTGTATCTGTTTTATGTAAGGACTCAGTACGTACCGCGCTGTAAACACTCTCCACTTCGGTTATAAAAACCAGTCTCTTAGTGTTTTATAAGGCAAAAGTTGCTGTATGTTCTGAGATCCGTACAAAACACATAAACGCAATGTGGGCACCACGTAGCATTTTTTAATGTTAAACCTGATGGTACGTAAAGTTACCACTAGGCTTTAAAATGTTAATGAAGCGTCCCCATGTGATATATCAGAGCAATATTACTGGTACAGTTGTGTCACGTCATTGTTTAAAGAGATACAATTCTTTTGCTTTCCATTTTGGATATTTTTCGTTAGAGTAAAAAGTACTTCTTATCTTCTATTTACCAGCCCGTCATTTTTGACGGGTAAACAGACTAGTGGTTCATAAAATAATTGAAAATATGCAGAAAATATCCGATCCAGCTCCGTAGAAAATTTCTGCAACATTTCTGCAACGTGAATCAACGAATGTTCCAACCACTACGCTAAAGTTTTAGACGCTTCGTAGCCGCGTACTTAAAAATTAAAGTTCATTAATCAACCCTGTGAAAGTTGAAGTTCGTCTGAACACGAAATGCTGGAAAATTTATTTGATACCTCAGAAAAAAAAACGTGGCGTCTCCTATGCGAAGAGTAACGGGTTAATGTGGTTTACGGAAATAATCGCTGTTTATTATAAAGCGTTACTAAACACACCGTCACAGCCCACTGTGTCAGGGTCTGCTCGTTTTTTAAACATACCAGAGGTTTTAAAATGTTGTGAGTCATCCTATACAACATACAGTCGAACCCGGTTAAAACGACATCGGTTTATACGACACCTCGTCTATAACGTCAGATGTTATGTGGTACCAATTAATTCCTGACTGTTAACCTAACATTTCACTCCTCGTTTATAACAACACTCGTTTATAACGACACAAAATAGTCAATCCCTTTCGTGACGTTATAACCGGGTTCGGCTGTAGTAGATTTTGCATACGTCTGCAGCAAATAAACGTAGGTTTTTATGTCGCGGATTGTAGTGACGTAAGCAGCCGAGTTCTCGTTTCACGTAGCTGTATCACGATGGTCAGCTCAGTGAAATTTCTCCAACTCTGAAAGCGTTCTGTTCTTGTGCCTTTCGCTAAATAAGTCCACCAGTCTGTATAAAACCGCGTCCTGGTTCAAAGAAGACAGTCACCTGTGTTGGCGGCCAGTGCAGTGCTGTAGCCGGTTAAGTAACAAGCGGAACGTGTTTTAATAACCGGAACTGGAGGACATTCCAATGATATTACTGGACAGGTTACATTAGCGGTATACCGCAGTGTTTTCTTGACTGACCATCCTCCTGGAGACGTATAGCACTTCCGAAACAACTTTATTAACATTTTTTTTTGTTTATTCCGAACATGCGTGTTAATTCCGCGCACTCATTCCCAAAGTTTACATCTTATCGTTTTGTTTTAAAATTCTTTTACACTTTTTTTTTTGTTTTGTCTGAGAAACAAGATTTGTACGTATATAAAAACGGTCTCCAGTTCCTGAGAGACGAAATTATGTGTTAATGTAATGTTATTTATGTAGGGTAAACTTCCCTATTTCTAAATGTACCTTATGTGTTGGCGCCAGACAAAATTGCACGATAAAAAACTTTTATTCTCAGTGACTGCATTTCGGAGCCCTGACGAATGCGAAGGAATAAGTGGAGTATCGAAGGAATAAGGGGAGTATCGAAGGAATAAGGGGAGTATCGAAGGAATAAGGGGAGTGTCGAAGGAATAAGGGGAGTATCGAAGGAATAAGGGGAGTGTCGAAGGAATAAGGGGAGTATCGAAGGAATAAGGGGAGTGTCGAAGGAATAAGGGGAGTGTCGAAGTAATAAGGGGAGTGTCGAAGGAATAAGGGGAGTATCGAAGGAATAAGGGGAGTGTCGAAGGAATAAGGGGAGTGTCGAAGTAATAAGGGGAGTGTCGAAGGAATAAGGGGAGTGTCGAAGGAATAAGAGGAGTATCGAAGGAATAAGAGGAGTATCGAAGGAATAAGGGGAGTATCGAAGTTCCAGTAACATTATTGTTATTATTATCATCATCATCATCATCATGATCATCATCATAATCTCCTATATGCAGGGTATTCACACTTATATACGTGAAACAAGCCATGTTTCTAGGGCAGACAGTGCCGCAGCTATCCCGCGCGTACTGTTAATGGTGCATATACCACTGTCCGCAATATTAAACCCTTTTGTGCTTCTACGTTAGCACTTCCCGCAGTGTGTGTGCTGTGCCCAATACAGCTGTTTTCTGTAGTTCCTTGATATCGTGCTTTCCCAGTACGCTGCTCAAGTATTATTATTATCGTCCAGACGTTCAGAATTATCAAAATCTTTTCTCGCGTCTTTCTGTCGTTGAGGATTATACAGTGATAACAGTCTGGTAATCTACCGCCTTGCATGCTGACTTACACTTGTGTTTGTTCCACAGCGGTGCACTTTACAGTAAGTGTCATATTTCCTCGTCTGGCATTCTTCCTCGCAGAGTTGCTGCTAGCCGGGGGCTGCGGATTCACTTAGCTTGTGTCTAGCTGCTGTTTTTTGTGTTTGTTTTCTTCACAACGCAACTTTCTCTTCCAAAACATAAACTTGGCTTTTATTTTATCTTATTTTTAAAATATTTCTTCGTTACTCCAGCTAGCTTTTCCCCGTTAAACTCCATGTGCCTTCTTTCTTCCAAACAAAACTCCCACCTCTGTTGCCACATTTTTAGAACTGTATCCAAATATGTCAGTTGGACTTCCCAACAATCGCTGTTCGAATCACGGCGGGGGCAAGGAATTTTTGTCCTTTTTGTAGCGTCCCGACCGTCTCTACCCCCTCCCTACCCCAGCCATATTTTCAGCGGGTACTTGGGTAATTTCACCGGAAGAAAAGCGGTACGGGTGAAGCTGATCATTCACCCCTGTCTAGTCCCAAGATTAATTGGAGCCATACCTCCACCACCATATCCCTTTATGGCGTAAATAGGGACAATTTTGCCTTTGTTGTGAAACGAAGACACGTATCAGCGCTGCTATGTACCAGCCTACACGGTGTCATAACCACGAAAACAACAGTTGGGTGTATTTAAACATATTTAAATACGGAAAGTAGTCGTGCGGGTATTTCCGGCTTTACTAGTCATGAAAACGATGAATTATTACAATTTTCCAAAATATGTGTATGAGGTGTTCTCTGTGAGGTGAGAATTAAATTTCTATATATTATTCAGATCAGCTTCAAGCATTGCGTGGCCATATCGTGACGGAGATGGTTACTTGTTGTCTTGTTATCGCAGAGGCCGTGTTTGATCTTGGATCAGTCCACGTGGCATTCCCCTGCGTTGAAGAAGTGAGGTTACGGTTGGTGTGGCTGAGAATCTGGAGCAGTGGTGAGCTCTGGTGGACACAGCATAAATGACCCTTCTCAAGAGCGAGTTTATTGTTATGACGGCCACACGAATCATATGCGTGCAGTAGGCGGATAGATGTCAGTGTAGATTAACGCTAAACCATGTGGTGCGTATAGTGACCAGTGTGTTACAAATCGTTAAGCACGTGTGTCCGCTGACGGACGTCACACAAAAATACGTGTGATGATAATATAGAATGAGTGTGATAAGAGAATATCGTCTGAAAAGGGTTACATTTATTTTGCAGTGCATGTTAAGTTAGACCTAACCTCAAACTGCAGACAACTAACTTCTTCCCGCAGCTGTATATGTATGTATGTATGTATGCATTATGTGTATGTATGTATATATATGTATATATCATTATGTCAGCAGGGTAATAATTACCTGTCATGTCACTCAGGCACTGAGACACGGCATCCGTATGCCTCCTGCCAGTCACTAGTAAATGGACCTCCCACAAAGCGGTCCCCGGTTCGACATCTGATTGATAGAGTCGGTTGGCAGGGTGCATCAGTTTGTGCCTGCTAACAAATATTTGCTTACGGTTTCGCTCTTCCTCTGCCTTCAAACCCCCGTTAGCCGCGTGTGTCACTTGCAGCATCAGCGCGGAATTGTCGATTTTGAAATGTAATCTTTGTATTAGGTGCCAAAATACGTAGTTATGCTGTCAGAATGCGGATTGAAAGTGTCGCATATCTTCTTGAGCTTTGGCGCGTGTTAGATTAGCCATAATTGTCTGTCTGTCTGTCTGTCTGTCTGTCTGTCTGTCTGTGTGTCTGTCTGTCCATCTGTCTGTCCGTCTGTCTGTCTGTCTGTCCGTCCACCCGTCCGTCCGTCCGTCTGACCTTCCGTCGTCTCGTCCGTCCGTCTGTCCGTCCGTCCTCTCGTCGGTCCGTCCGTCCGTCCGTGTGGCTGTCTGTCCAAATATATTAGCGTGGCCCCGTCTGGACGGATTTTCGTGACATTTGATAATGGGGACTTTCACGAAAATCTATGGGAAAACTCCAAATGTGGTTCAAATCAGACAAGCATACCGGCCACAAGTGCGCTGATACTGTTGGCACCAGTACGGTATATTTTCTGCGAAGGGAGCACGTTCTTGCGTTTCCATGGCAAAAATCAACGGTTTTATATTGTTGACAGACACATGTAGGTCAACAAGGATGAAAGTGGAACGTATTGTTGCGTTCCCATCGTAACAGTGGTTACGCGAACGCGCCACGATATTATGTTATGCGTACAGTGTGTACCTTGTTTATTTTCAACACGTTTGCCTTATTTTTTGCCCGTTCATTAAAGTTAAATTCAGCCAGCAATAAGTGTGTACGGTAATGCTGGTATGAAAATTGTAGTGGAATATAAAGAGGGTAAGCCGATGTTTCATATGCGTGGTGTGTTACCAATTGTAATAAAACGCTATTTGAAAGTGGATTAACCCTTTAAAGACGAAGCGTGCCTCTTTTATATAAGGACTCAGTGCGTACCGCGCTGTAAACACTCTCCACTTCGGTTATAAAAACCAATCTCTTAATGTTTTATAAGGCAAAAGTTGCTGTTTGTTCTGAGATCCGTACAAAACACATAAACGCAATGTGGGCACCACGTAGAATTTTTTAATGTTAAACCTGGCGGTACGTAAAGTTACCGCTAGGCTTTAAAAGGTTAAAAGAATACGGAGGGTGAGGCTTGAACACTGGCCTAAGCCCGCACACAAACATCATTTCCTTTGGCGGGATTCAAATCCTCAATTGTACATTCCGACGCCGACGTCGGTTTGTGGCGTCATTTACGCGAAAAAAAAATTATGTGAGATTTAGAAAAAGATAGGATGCTGTATGGACGACTGTGCCGACAGACGTGCTGTATATGCGCGCATGAACAGCCTGAAAGTTCAGGTTTTGGTATTTGAATACATTTCCTGTAAGCTAGACACGGCACTTACTCGCAGCTTTGCAGACTTTCGCGTGTAAACGCTCGGTTGCAAATGAGCCGACAACGGTTTGACGCAGCACACGGGTTTCGGCCCAGCACTTGATGTGGTGCGATGAGCCCCCCCTACAGTACGCTGTGACTTAGATGAACCGCCTTTCAGTGAGTACCGGGGGAAGCGGCCAGGGCGTGAAGCTCCACTCTATCCACTGCCGAGGTAAAGAATGGGTGGAGCTGTAACTCTACACCCCCATACGCCTTTATGACGTGTACGAGGACGAATTTACCCTTTCCTTTACCAGAGTGGTGCTGGGTCCGGTAAATAAATAACTAACCAACTCCATGGAACAGAGGCCTTCTTAAGAAGCTAACAGTTTCTCAGCTAGTCAAGAAATTCCCCGCATTTTATGGAACGCGGAGGTTCATTACCGCATTCACAAGAGCCCGCCACCTGTCCCTATCCTGAGCCAGTTCAATCCAGTCCATGCCCCCATCCCACTTCTTGAATATCCGTTTTAATATTATCCTCCCATCTACGCATGGGTCTCCCAAGTGGTCGCCTTCCCTCAGGTCTCTCCACCAAAATCCTGTATGCACCTCTCTTTTCCCCCATACGTGCTACATGCCCCGCCCATATCATTCTTCTCGATGTGATTACCCGAATAATATTTGGTGATGAGTACAGGTCATGAAGTTCCTCGTTATGTATTCTTCTCCATTCCCCTGTCACCTCGTCCCTCTTAGGCCCAAATATCCTCCTCAGCACCCTATTCTCGAACACCCTCAGCCTTTGTTTCTCCCTCAGTGTGACCGGTAAATATATATACACATAAAATTACGCGTTCTGGTGCCAGGGGTGTCATTTTCAGCGAGTAGCGAGTAGCCTAGTGGTTATTCGCCTGTCCTGCATCACAATGGCGCGAGCTTTCCGCACATTTTCTTTAGACCGAGCGGAAACTGGCCGGCGTGGATCATTCTCCAGCAGCTCCGTGCCTTCTTGCAACTGCGCGAACCGTCGTACGAGTTGTGCACGACTCAGTCAGTCAGCACCGTACACATTTTTCAGACGTTGGTACGCTTCCGCGGCATTTTTTCCCCAATTTAAGTAAAATTTAATCACGGCAGGTTGCTCCGTGTCGAAAATTTTGACACACGAAACACACGCTTACTTCAACGGCGATAAAACGACACCTACTGAAGTTCCAGAGACGAGAGTGTGCTCGTTGTAAACAGCACACTCTAGCGGTCACAACCATATAATATTTTGTGAATTGTTTGCAGGGGGCTAAGAAAAAACCGAGTCTTATTTTTTAACGGACACACAAATTTGTTTTACGTAATATTGGTATGTACTGATTGTACCCGCCATTGCATATTTGTCCCAGCAAAATCCTGACGTGTTCCTCGAATTACGGATCGAAGACCAGTCAGTGGTTTTGCATCTGCCGTTTCTTTGCCGCTTGGCAGTAGAGAGCATAGCTTCGTGCCTTACACGTCACTTCGCAAGGTAGAACGCCAGACAGGTACGGTGACACACAAAGATGTGGTATTCCTTTACATAAGGACGCAGCAGTTGTTCAAATACCGTTCCGGATTCTTGTTCTTTGATATTTTCGTTTCGGGGGCCGACTCTGTAAAAGGGCCGCCCACTCTTCCTGATTTACCACGTTACGTTTATTCGTTAACAGTCTCGTTGCAGTGAGATGGCGCTGTGAAGCAAATGGAAGGTCCTATTTGTCTGTAGAATTCATCAGCGCGTGACGGCTGATTAAATTCTGAAGCCTGAGGTTTGTCCGAATAATACTTGTTGCCAGTTCCTGCCGTACAGAAAACACATGGCGTTTCTATTACAAAGACCAGCCGGTTAATGCTGTAAGGAAAATTATTTATTTTTATTCTGAGAGTTGCGGGAAACATAACTAATACTTTCTGTAGATAAAGTTGTTTCCATATTAACCTTTTAAAGCCTAGCGGTAACTTTACGTACCACCAGGTTTAACATTAAAAATTCTACGTGGTGCCCACATTGCGTTTATGTGTTTTGTACGGATCTCAGAACAAACAGCAACTTTTGCCTTACAAAACATTAAGAGACTGGTTTTTATAACCAAAGTGGAGCGTGTTTACAGCGCGGTACGCACTGAGTCCTTATATAAAACAAATACGCTTCGTCTTTAAAGGGTTCACGCGGTTGGCACATACAATTACCCCTGTGATATAAAACACTGGGATTATTTATTTCTACTGAAATCACATATGGCACATAGAGGCAGGAAAATCATACAGAAGAACTCGCCCGACGTAACGAAATACAGTCGTCACCCCGATGCAAGACTGCTATTGGATCTGTAGGTTATGGAAAAGGAAGGGTAGAAAGAAGGGGGTAAAAATAATGTGAAGTAATTTTGTACAAAGTAAAGAAAATGATACGATATGTGACCTGTTAACGTACCGAAGCCAGATTATGAAACTCTGTTCTCGGTGGGGGTGGGGAATGGCGTTGCCCACTTATTGTTTCGTTTCATTTCCACCTGTCTGGCCTACGTCAACCAGCCCATAGCGATCCTTCCTAAAGAAGATTGTTATTAGCAACGGGATACGGGGAAGTGCGGTGGAGGGGGAAGCATTAACAGCTGGAGGGAGATGTGAAGCG
The DNA here is from genome assembly GCA_013340265.1 of Coptotermes formosanus. Classification (NCBI taxonomy): domain Eukaryota; kingdom Metazoa; phylum Arthropoda; class Insecta; order Blattodea; family Rhinotermitidae; genus Coptotermes; species Coptotermes formosanus. The sequence continues at coordinate 683,294 of BLKM01000236.1, read as the reverse complement.
GCCGTCTTTCCATGGCCGCAGTATAGAAAGCAGACAGGCAACGTACGTTTACCGTTAACACTAAGACGCGTTCGCGTAACCACTGTTGCCGTGGAAAAGCAATAAGTATTACATATTCTGGGTGTGTGTCTGTAGCCTTAGTTATCCAGCATGCAAAGCGCATGCGCCGTATTATATTGTCATCTGTGGCCTGTCTGGCTGTACCATATTTTTCCACATTATCTCACAAACGGCACGATTTTTGGGAAAAAGTTGTTGAACATAAAATGTGTGTTTTGATTTTCTCTACAAGTTTTGTCTGAAACATTTCTCATTCTAAAAAGAGTTGAACGAGATCTTATCATAAATGTGCAAAGGTCTGTAGGCAAAGGACCCGTTTTTCTTGTCAGATTTGAATGAACTATTAATTTTGTCGAAAGATTTTCGAAAAATTCTCAAACATAAGATTTCCTAAAAATCCTTATAGTGGGAGCCGAGTTGTTCCATGCGGACGGACAGACGGACAAACAGGCAGACCTCACGAAACTAACATTCGCTTTTCGAAATTTTGCGAACGCGCCTAAAAATAACATAACGGAAATACAGACGTTAAGTGGCGGCATATTAGAGCGGTGAGTGGCAGAACGCAACATACAGCGGGTCTTAGTGGAATGGAGGGACTAAATGTGCGAGCTGATTGGATCTAGAGTAGATGTGCAGCGAGGTTCAGTGGAGTATGAAACATTGTGAAGTGTAGGTGGACACGGTGTCCTGTGCTGCGGGAGGGGAACAGGGGAAGTACGAATAAAGACGGAACGTGTCTGTTTTATATAAGGACTCAGTGCGTACCGCGCTGTAAACACTCTCCACTTCGGTTATAAAAACCAGTCTCTTAATGTTTTATAAGGCAAAAGTTGCTGTTTGTTCTGAGATCCGTACAAAACACATAAACGCAATGTGGGCACCACGTAGAATGTTTTAATGTTAAACCTGGTGGTACGTAAAGTTACCGCTAGGCTTTAAAAGGTTAAGGCATCCACTTCACCCATAAAGTCAATTCCAGAGAAGCACTAAATTTTGGCATAAAAAACCAACATATATCCGTCGAACACAACATCATTATATTTGTTCCATGTATCAAATATAATTTATGTTGCCTTCGACGGATACATGTTGGTTATTTACACAATAAGCACAACAGGTTGATAAGTAATGTTTAGATAAACTTTGAAGTTGTGACAGGAGATGCGGACAACTCTGCAGTAGCCTACAAAGATACAATATTACACATTTTTGTTTGTCTAAATTTGAGCTTCTCACAGCAGTATGGTTGAAGAATAAAGTGTTCTGAAATGTGACGTTGTGTCATTCGGTGAATAGTTTTCGACGTTTCGGAGGATTGTGGTGCCTTCATCTACAGAGTGAAGGAGTCGAAGAAGAGTTGTGTTCGATCGATTGGACATTGTCTGTCTTCCGATTGGAGTTTGTCTTTTTGGCGATATTATTACGTAATTTTGGCGAACGAGAGTGCAAAATTTGTTAATAATAAGGTTGAGTTTTGTTTCATTGCCTGTAGCTAACCACTCCATTGCCATCAAACGTCATTTCTTATTAAGCAAGAGAAATTTAAGTCTTTTCTCAGAATCTCCAGTTGCTTTTTCATGAAATTAGGTAAACTGATTTGTCATGGCTTCTACACTAGAAATTAGCTATCCAGAGTTTTCACAAACGAGCCAGCTGAGATACAAATAAGGACATTTATATTCCAAGTAAGCCTGTGTGCAAGCGTTAACACCCGGACCTTTTAAAGGCCAGTCGTCTTTCAGAGGAAATGGCTGCGCGAGGGGTAGACATGTCAACACCTGCCTGTCCCAGATATTATTTCGATTGGTCACCGCTGTGGCTAGTGCTGGGCGTGTGACGTAGTGGCATTCCAGAGGGTACGAGTCGCCCACGTTACCAAGAAGTCATACAGGATGTTTCCGTAGTAAGAGGCATGACATCAGAACTTCACACCTTGTGAGAATCTGATAAAGACGCCGCATCGTTGTCTCCGCAGCTGACACACTCTGCTGCGCCTTGTTCAGGGGTGTGAGACACTTTTATGTCATAGTTGGGATGTTGTATTTGTTTCGTTTGTTTTTTTGTTTGTTTGTTTGTTTGTTTGTTTGTTTGTTTGTTTGTTTAGGGGAGTGGAGAAGACTACATAACGAGGAACTTAATGACCTGTACTCATCACCAAATATTATTCGGGTAGTCAAATCGAGAAGAATGAGATGAGCGGGACATGTAGCACGTATGGGGGAAAAGATAGGTGCATGCAGGATTTTGGTGGGGAGACCTGAGGGAAGGCGACCACGTGGGAGACCCAGGCGTAGATGGGAAGATAATATTAAAATGGATTTTCAAGAAGTGGGATGGGGAGGCATGGACTGGATTGAACTGGCTCATGATAGGGACAGGTGGCGGGCTCTTGTGCATGCGGTAATGAACCTCGGCGTTACATAAAATGCGGGGAATTTCTTGACTAGCTGAGAAACTGTTAGCTTCTCAAGAAGGCCTCTGCTCCATGGAGTTAGTTAGTTAGTTAGTTAGTTAGTTAGTTAGTTAGTTAGTTAGTTAGTTAGTTAGTTAGTTAGTTAGTGTGTTTGTTGTGAATATTTTTCCTCCATTACATGAGAATCCCAGGAACATCGCTATATTGCAGTACTTCGTGCAAACTTGTCACTGTCGTGATGGCATTTGAGCAGATTTCACAAATCCATACAGATGTGTAGTATTTAACAGTTTTCGTGAAAAAATACTCCCCTTTAGCCCTGTGAACCACGAATGTAACCTAAGCAATGTTTCTTCTTCTTCTTCTTCTTCTTCTTCGTCTTCTTCTTCAGGGCCCATCAGCAGACGCCCCGGATGCACCTCAGCCTTAGGCTTATTGTGCAGTAGCGATGTTTAAAAACTCAGTTCCTTTCCCACACAAAACACACCGCGTCTCTTTTGCAAGTCCACCGACGTGGACTGCTTGACACTGAAGATGACAGCACTAAGATCCTCCGAAACGTGGGGAATTTTAGCAGTTGATGCAGCTTAACATCCTATAAGACTTACAGTTTAAACAACACCGCTGTGAGAACGTCAAGTGTCACGAATACCGACCGGTTAACCTTTTAAAGCCTAGCGGTAACTTTACGTACCAGCAGGTTTAACATTAAAAAATTCTACGTGGTGCCCACATTGCGTTTATGTGTTTTGTACGGATCTCAGAACAAACAGCAACTTCTGCCTTATAAAACATTAAGAGACTGGTTTTTATAACCGAAGTGGAGAGTGTTTACAGCGCGGTACAAACTGAGTCCTTATATCAAACAGACACGCTTCTTCTTTAAAGGGTTGTTATAATGAGCACCACACGGAACACTGGCGCACTCTGTGCACAAGCTGCAGAGATTGGGGGTTTCGGCCTGCTGGTATGTTACGCAGGACAGGTTGGTACTTAATCACCGACGTTTCGGGACAACATATCAGTCCCATCTTCACCCCTGACCCTTGAATATGGGACCGATATGTTATCACGACACGTCGGTAAACAATCACCAACGTACGCTGTGTAGCATCCCAGAAGAGCGAAAGTATAAATCGGTGTCAGATTCAGGTTCTTACATAAGTGAGGTTAGGGGTTGGTAATAGTGTCGTGGGGCGAAGGTCGCTGACTCCAGCTAATGGAAAGCTTTACACAGCAAGTAATTGTCCCTTTACACCGTCGGTTCCAAAGCGCCTTGGACAGCTCGCCTTTCACCCATCACAGATACTCGCTAATAACACAATCCATGTCCCATTCATGTGATAAATACACTGGCGCCCTGAAAGGTAGGCTTTTCTTATTACTCGTTTTTATATGATATGCATAAAAGGAACACATAATGGGGAAGTCGTACCTGTCCGTATGTTTCATATCAAGAACTGGCGGGCGGAGTTTTTTCCCAGTCCAGAACGTTATCTGCATAATATTTTAGAGTTAACTTCTAGCCTCGCATAAAACACACGTTGTCTCGCGTCATAAACACAAAATGGTTAATGCACTTAGAGAAACAATCGTCGTCTGTCTAATTCCTGTGAAACACGTATGTATATATTTTATGTTAAGCAGTTGACAGGCCTGTTTATAGTAATCATTGTGCTTTCAAGGGTGTGAGAGATAAGCAGGGCCATATTTTTGTTGCCTGTAGGAAGGTAATGGTTTTACACACGTCAGGTTCAGTACGAAGTTATGGATTAAGTACTTGATAAAACATTTTAATAGAATTTTAAGGTAAAATAAAGGGTGATGGACTGTAAACGATTTATGTACCGTATTTAACCCTTTAAAGCCCAGTGGTTACTGTGTGTACCACCAGGTTTAACATTCACGAATTCTACGTTCTGCCCACACAGTGTATTTATGTGTTTTGTGTGGATCTGAGAACAAACAGCGATTATTTCCCTGTACAGCATTAACTGGCTGGTTTTTATAACCGAGACGGAGTGTGTTTACTGCGCGGTACGGACTGGATCTTTAAATATACGTTCTGCCCACACAGTGTATTTATGTGTTTTGTGTGGATCTCAGAACAAACAGCGATTATTTCCCTATACAGCATTGACTGACTGTTTTTTATAACCGAGACGGAGAGTGTTTACTGCGCGGTACGGATTGGGTCTTTAAGTATACTTCAGGTAAATTTTTGTTTTTAAAGTTTTAGTTGCAGTGTTAATTTTTATCATTATGTTTGCTTTGATCCCTGTTATAATGTAAGCGAAGATTTAAAAAGTCAGCGAAAAGTCGTGTATGAACTTATGTGCTATATGCATAAGCGTAACTTGGCTAGTAACACTGGGGGGGGGGGGGGGCAAAACTGACTTATTAGGAGCTTTATTTTACAAAGGAGTCAAATTTGAAACAGGGGGAAATTGGCTCCATAAAATGCAAGTTTTTTATTTTCTTCTTTGTGTCTACTTTTTATTTGCCATTATTCAATTCAGTAAGGAAATAAACTCTTCCTAGGTTGAAAAAATATTGAGGGGGCATTTGCTCCCCCTGCCCCCCCCTCATTTATTCATTATTGAAATTTTAATGTACCAGTCATCAGCCGATTTCAGTGGCTGATTTCGGCTGAAGGGTAAATCACGTAAAATTTTTGATATCTACAAAATCTGTGTTTTTTCAAATTTCGGTTTTTAGGGGTTTGGAGGGGGGGGGCTGCAGTTCGGTAGTCCCCCTTGGATGCGCCACTGACTTTATGTGCGACCAGGTTTCGAATTAAAAACTTTTACAATGTGACAACAGAGTGCAGTTTATCAAGTCTAAGCTTCTGCCAGTATATACATATTACATACAACTTGCGAGCTGTCACTGTGCGTTACAAACACAGTAGCTATACCGTACACAGGGCCTGTGTCAGTCCAGGCTACTGCAATCGTGCCTGCACGTGCGTGGCAACGGTGGCAGGTTGCTTGTGCCCAGTTCACAAATACATATATATCGTACGCGGGCCGTTCGCGTGCAATGTACGTTAGTTGCAGGCCAGGCTTTACACGAACGGACATAGGCTTCACCGCCGCCAAATTTTAAGCCTCTTTGCCGTTTAGAAACATGAAACCTGGTCCAAATATGCGCTCTGGGTACCTACAGTATAAGTTTGGAGACTGACATTTGTCTAAATTAACCTTTTAAAGCCTAGCGGTAACTTTACGTACCACCAGGTTTAACATTAAAAAATTCTACGTGGTGCCCACATTGCGTTTATGTGTTTTGTACGGATCTCAGAACAAACAGCAACTTTTGC
>BLKM01000236.1:614069-671931 GCA_013340265.1 Coptotermes formosanus | reverse complement strand
TGAGGGGGGGCACTTCAGCCGTTCTGATTAGGAAACACATAATAGCCTGAACTCGAATATGGTGTCTTCCGTGAAATGAAAATGTTCGCCTGTAGATGGGTTTTGTTAGCATGATTCGACGTGATCCCGCAGAACTGAAATGTTCAGGGGTGAGTAAAGTGTTGATGACCAAATGCGTGTTCATTTTAAAGTCTTAACTAACTAACTAAGTAACTAACTATCTAACTAACTGAATCCATGGAGCAGAGGCTTTCATGAGAAGCTAACAGTTCCTCAGCTAGTCAACTCCCCGCATTTTATGGAACCCGGAGGTTCATTACCGCATTCACAACAGCCCGCCAACTGTCCCTATCCTGAGCCAGCTATTTTCAAGTCTACCTTTGTGAACATTCTTACTTTTCAGTGGGACGTTGTAAGACACAAAATGGATCTTCAAAACAGAATGCCTTAAACCGAATGCATGAACCGCGTTCCGTGAAACTGTTGACGCCTGTGCCCCGCTAGTGGCTCGAAATTTGTAATTCGTTAAGCACATGCGTACGGCAGCAGCTGTCACGTTTTTATGGGATGTTCCGGAATTACGGGATTTTTTTTTTTGTTTTCTGGGCTGAATTTATCGCTTCTCCGGGATTATTATTATTATTATTATTATTATTATGGAATGTTTTAGAAAAGGTAAAAGAGGAATAACAACAAATATTTTGCATCTGTTTGCTACGTGGGGTCTAAACTAACAGACGTAAGTATACTTGACAATGGGCAGGGCTCCTGCAATAGCCGTTAGAAGCCCCGTCACACAGTATGAAAGCAGTTCTGTGCCCAGTGATCCCCTGATATCCGAACCGGTACTTCTGTGTTTGAAGGTTCCCAGGTTTATCTCTCGTGTCTTTCTTATCATAGTTGTGTTAAGACGAAGATGAATATGAAGGATTGGTGCAATGATATTGACATGGGAAAGTACTGGGAGAAAAAACAACTTTTCCAGAGCCACTTTGCCCAACATAAATCTCACATATACTGGCCCGAGATCGAAGTTGGGCCTCCGCGGTGAGTGGCAGGCGACTAACCGCCTGACCCGCGACGCGGCCGTTCGGAACCTGCGGCTCATCAACCTAGCTTCTAAAATGCCGGTTACTCGCGGAGATTAACCCTTTAAAGGCGGAACGTATCTGTTTTATATAAGGACTCAGTCCGTACCGCGCTGTAAACACTCTCCACTTCGGTTATAAAAACCAGTCTCTTAATGTTTTATAAGGCAAAAGTTGCTGTTTGTTCTGAGATCCGTACAAAACACATAATCGCAATGTGGGCACCACGTAGAATTTTTTTAATGTTAACCCTTTAAAGACGAAGCGTATCTGTTTTATATAAGGACTAAGTGCGTACCGCGCTGTAAACACTCTCCACTTCGGTTATAAAAACCAGTGTCTTAATGTTTTATAAGGCAAAAGTTGCTGTTTGTTCTGCGATCCGTACAAAACACATAAACGCAATGTGGGCACCACGTAGAATTTTTTAATGTTAAACAGTGTCTCCTTTACGAAAGCGACATATTGATGTTTTGTTAGTGGAATGACTTTATTAGAATGCACAAAACACGCAGATATGTTCTGTGGCCAAAATCCAAGGTTTTTTAAAGTTACATGCGCCTGTAGCTACCAATGTCCGGTCAAGCTGTACATAGTCTGGTAACGCAACAATCAAAAAATTGTCTATCTTAGATTTACTCCAAGCAATCACACTGAAGAGATGAAACCTGTCCTTTGTCTAAGATCAGGTTTTCAGAGATTTCGTAAATCTTACGCGCTGGAGAAATAAATGCCGTAGGCTGTTGTCGGACATGCTTGAAAATGGATCATTAACATGTCTATCCAGGTGTAAAAATTGAGTTATATTGATTGTATCGGTGTCTGGTGTTTAAGAATAGTGTAGGCTTTTAAAATGTAACACTTCAGTGAAACCTGGAAAGGCTAAGAGCTCGGTTTCTTGTGACTGAGTATAAATACGGAATTTACACGGATTGAACATTGAAGAACAACAGTTACTGCTTGTGCCACCTTGACCTTTTAAAGCCTAGCGGTAACTTTACATACGACCGGGTTTAACATTAAAAAATTCTACGTGGTGCCCACATTGCGTTTATGTGTTTTGTACGGATCTCAGAACAAACAGCAACTTTTGCCTTATAAAAGATTAAGAGACTGGTTTTTATAACCGAAGTGGAGAGTGTTTACAGCGCGGTACGCACTGAGTCCTTACATAAAACAGATACGCTTCGTCTTTAAAGGGTTAATAACGTAAATACGTAAGCGTTTATAATAGTTAGCTATTATGGAATATATGGACTGTTCTGAATAATGACGGAAGTTTTTATACTGAATTTAATCCCAGTTGTGCATAATAAATGTCTACACTTGTTTGCTAGAACGTTACTCTAAAGCCGGAAAGAATAAGCAAACAGGGTCATAAACCGATAACACATCAAAAACGACTGATATGGCCGCTTATTCATGCCGTCCCTTCACTCACACACACGCACACACACACACATTCTCCTACACCGATGCCACAGCTTCGCCCCTTGAAGCGTGTGATTCGGCTACGTAATATTTTAAGAACATCAGTCTCCACCTCACAGAAAACACACTCCACCTTATTACGTAAAACATCCAGTTAATTATTTTGGGGGATAGTAATCACTCTCATTCTGAGGCTCGTACAAAATCGATGAATGCATTGTCTATGGGCAAAATAAACAGTTACTGAATGCACTTTGTGGGTATCATAACCATGTTCTTAATGCACTCCCTGAGGGCAGTATACAGAGTTACTGACGGCACTGTCTGTGTGTGACAAAAAGCATTACTGATTGTTAATTTAACCCTTTAAAGACGAAGCGTATCTGTTTTATATAAGGACTCAGTGCGTACCGCGCTGTAAACACTCTCCACTTCGGTTATAAAAACCAGTCTCTTAATGTTTTATAAGGCAAAAGTTGCTGTTTGTTCTGAGATCCGTACAAAACACATAAACACAATGTGGGCACCACGTAGAATTTTTTAATGTTAAACCTGGTGGTACGTAAAGTTACCGCTAGGCTTTAAAAGGCAATTTTCGTAAAACATAAGTAAGTTTTCCGTGACAGCGGGTGATCGGTTTCCGACGTTTCGACGAAATGTATTGCCCTCACCTTCCACGGTCTTTAGTTTCTGGAAGAAAAATAAGGGAACATTGGTGGAGGTTTGTGTGTAGACTTCTTCTGAAAGGTCTGGACGTTTGAAGATGAGGGTAGTATGTTCCCCCGAAACGTCGCGTTCCGATTACCCATTGACGCAAACTCTTATTGTAGCACAACGAACTCCTCAGCTAGACGGCTGCAAAAACCTCAAATCCCGCAACATTTAAATAATTTGTAAGTGGAAGAATAACTGGTAAGGAGCGGAATGGCGATGTTACAGGAGTCAATCAACTTACATAACAGCAACCTGAAAGCAATTCAAAATACCGCAAGTGAAACATAGCGAACAGAAACTACAATATAGCGTGCGTATTTAAAGAACGGGCACCGTGAATACAGCGGTGACTGTGGCGTGGTTTGGTAGCTTCCCTTGTAAACTCCGTAGTTGTGTGGTTAGCAGGCAGGCAGGCTGTCGTGTTTCGAGGTTATTCATGGTCGTCTCTCTTTCATGGAGTCGGGGTAGCTCAGTCCGTATAGTGACTAAGCTACTGTCTTGGGTCGATTCCGGGCAGGGGTAAGATGTTTTCTCCAAAACGTTCAGACGGGCCCTGGGGCCCACCCGGCGTGTTATCCAATGGATTCCGGTGCTCTTCTCCGGGGGGTGATGCGGCCGTGGGGTTAAGTTGACCCGTCACCCACTCTTTAGTACCGAGGTCAACAATGAGACGAGATGTACCTCCACCGTTCAATGCGCCTTTGTGCTGTGTACAGGGAAAACAGTAATTTACTTTCTTCCTCTGGTTTTCCAAGGAATTTTTTTCCAAGGATGTGCTGTCGTATTTATGTTAAAATACCCGTCCCACTGCCGCTTTGTTCGCCATAAATTATACATCGGCTGGCCTGGGATCGTATGAAGGTATCCGCGCTGAGATTTCGACCACTGACCGCCTGAGCTTGTTCATCTGTGTTTGTTTAACCCTGTACAGCCCAGCGGTTACTGTACGTACCGCCAGGTTTAACATCCACAAATTCTGCGTTCTGCCCACACAGTGTGTTTATGTGTTTTGTGTGGATCTCAGAACAAACAGCGATTATTTCCCTACACAGCATTAACTGACTGGTTTTTATAGCCGAGACGGAGTGTGTTTACTGCGCGGTACGGACTAGCCCTTTAAAGCCCAGTGGTTACTGTACGTACCACCAGGTTTAACATTCGCAAATTCTGCGTTCTGCCCACACAGTGTGTTTATGTGTTTTGTGTGGATCTCAGAACAAACAGCGATTATTTCCCTATACAGCATTAACTGGCTGGTTTTTATAACTGAGACGGAGTGTGTTTACTGCGCGGTACGCACTGGATCTTCAATTATAGTGTAGATTAATTTTTGTCCTAAAGCACTAATTACGCATTGAGTCCTCAGGTTACATAGCAGGCTGGCCAGCTAGACCACTGTCGAAAGCCGCACTTAAATGCAACTTACGCGAGAGCAGTGCATTAGGAAAATAATGTTTATGGCTTCGTGCTTCCTCTTGATGCAAGTAAAGCCGGTTACCTTCACTTATGAGTGTCCTTTTTTTTTTCTAAGATCTTTTAAAACGCCTTTCACGGCCAGCCTCGTCTGTATGTGAACTATCTGAAGATTAGTCTTTGGAATCACTGTGCGCGAGACGCGCCAGTGACTTGTGCGAGCCGCGTTGTTGCTCTGCTGTTCTACTGCGTAGCGTCTAATGATAAAATGATAGAGGGATAATGCGTTGTGTAAGAAATAGTCCTGACATTTCACCTGGAGGAAGTGAGCAAATCAACAGAAATCATCCGCCAGGTGAGCCGGTGCCCGGTTCCAGATAAAAGCCAGGATCTCCCGAACAGCTAACCACTGAACCGCGACTCGCAGTGAGCAAGTGGTTCGATGTTTAGCGGCAGCGAAAGCAATTAATTATACTGTGTGTGTGGAACGCTGACCGTGATGGAAGTTGTTGGGATGCCGGCAGGAGAACGCCCGGTTGCCGGCCAAGGTTCAATCACCCTACCCGGCCGATGCCATAGACGTGGCCCGCGCCGCGAGATTTCCATATCAGAGAGAACAGCTAGTGCTACTGTGTCGAAAAGTGAGTTTATGGGAATAATATGGTGTGGCTACAGAATCTGTATAGCATATTGCTTCCAGGACGTTTGTTCCATATTTTTTGGAACGTGGCCTTTAACAAGTCAAGAGTAGATGGGTCGGGAAAGACAAAAAAAGTTTGTTCAAAATTTTTTGGTAGTAAAACCAGAAAGAAAGAAAAATCATGATCAAAGCTGATACTTAGGCGTGTAGTTATTGAAACATTTTAAATAAACAGGAAGGTAACACATGGGCTAAATTTTTGTGGCTTAAACAGGGGCTAGTGGCGGGCTCTTGTGGTAGAGTTAATAAACCTGCATCAGGTGGACGGCCATTACCTTCGCAAGGACCCCGTCCCATGGAGTTAGTTATTATTTGTGTCCTTAGTGTATGTCATTTAGACAGTTGTTAGTTTAAAAACACTGCACAATCCGTAACGTGATCATATAACATAAGGTATGCCTGTGGTTTCATGGCACTTGTTACCTGCCTTCTAACCGCGTCCGTGTGTGAATCACTGCGGTGTCTAGTCACGTGACTGAAAAGGTGTGGCTGGATCTTAATGTGCAAGTTTTGTCTTGCAGTGACTGTTCTTTTATGCTGGAAAAAAAAACTGTGTGAGATTCATCATTGGCCCCGCTGATCTCTGACGAAACGCAGACCGATACGGCGGCATTGGGTTAGGCGCGTACCGTCCAGTTCTGCAGTAGGTTTGTTGACTGAGCTGTAACAGGCCGTAAGACACACAGTTTATTAGTTCTAATGTATTGCAGATGCGTGTTTTTCATCCTGCTGCCATGAATGGGCTACTTCTGTAACATGAAGTGTTGTCAAGTGGTTAGATTGCTGAAATTGGGATATAAATTAAAGAGAATTAGCCCATATTTCAATGCTAATTGAATCATTTGGCCACTGAGCTGGCCTGTCATAACTGTAGGCCTGCAGAACTACATGACGTAGCCTATATGTGTCTGCTAATTCAGTATCTTTTCGTTTTGTCTTTATATTAGTACGTTTCAGGTTCAGATGTATGTAATTGTACTGGGTTTGCTCTATCTTTTATCCCCGCGTGACTGTGGAAGCCTGTGTCCCGTCAGTGGAAGCCAGTGTCGTGGCGTAATCAAACGCGTGTTATACGTACATATCAAAATGATAACTAACCGCACGTGTTTCACGTGTGTTCTTCAGTAGTTGTTATGTTTAGACGTACGAAGATGCGACTGCAAAACGAGAGTGCGTAATCCGTGTGTCATGAAGGTACGCTTTTTTTGTGACAAACAAATATGAGTGGAAGTTGTTTCCGGGTTTATTGTGTAGACTTCGGATCAAAGATTTGCTGGCAAAATTTTTCAGGAAAAAAAACGTTAAATATCTTTACTGTTTTTAAATCAATTCTCAGCTATTTAGTGCACAAATTGTCTGGTTTATTTTTCACAACAGGGCATTTCGGAACTGAGGTGTTCATGATGTTCTGCCAACTTTAGGTGCGTGATGATTGCCAACATTGCGATGTTGAATTCTGGCTTGCATCTAATTTTAATGTAAATATTTAAAATATTCTATCCCTCTCAGCTGGGAATTTTTTTAAGATTTGTCTTTGGAATTTAAAGTACAAAATTCTGTATTTTTAAGAACCCTTTCTTAATCACGAGTAATTGAAAGTCACCACACTCTGGAGGTTTTCTCAATCGTGTATTTAATTTTGCTGTCACTTTAAAACATTAATGCTTTGGGGATATTTGTGTTGCGGATGTCTCTACATGATTTGTGATTATCCCTTCTGATTTTGTAGCCTAAATGCCTCCATTACACATTAATGGCATATTTATTTTTGTGCTCATTATCTTATATTTTATGATCTTTGAATTAACCTTTTAAAGCCTAGCGGTAACTGTACGTACCACCATGTTTAACATTAAAAAATTGTACGTGGTGCCCACATTGCGTTTATGTGTTTTGTACGGATCTCAGAACAAACAGCAACTTTTGCCTTATAAAACATTAAGAGACTGGTTTTAATAACCGAAGTGGAGCGTGTTTACAGCGCGGTACGCACTGAGTACCTTATATGAAACAGATACGCTTGGTCTTTAAAGGGTTAACATTAAAAAATTCTACGTGGTGCCCACATTGCGTTTGTGTTTTGTACGGATCTCAGAACAAACAGCAACTTTTGCCTTTAAAACATTAAGAGATTGGTTTTTATAACCGAAGTGGAGAGTGTTTACAGCGCGGTACGAACTGAGTCCTTATATAAAACAGATACGCTTCGTCTTTAAAGGGTTAATGGCAGATCGGTGGACACTTCATATACAGCATGTGCACAGAAAAGTGTTCTCTTGTTCAGACCACATTATGTAAATGGCAACTAAAGATTTTCCCTTGTTCCATGTACAGGATATTGCAAGAACCCGCGTTATAGGTTACCCTTGTCGCGTTTGACGAAGTTGCAGTGTGTCGAATGAATATTCTGAATGCTTCGAAGATCGTAATGCCTCCATCTTCAGGGTCAGACGGTCTTCTCAGGAGACATGAATCTCGGTACTCCTTGTTTATACTGATATTCCTCGTGTAAATGACCAAAAATTCCGTTTCCCTTTGGCTCTTGACATTTTGTGCTGGGTGCATTCAACTCGCCGTCCATATACCTGCAAAACAGCGTTGTACAATTCTCTAATGCCATGATTAATGAGGTTATGTAATTGCTTAAGCAGGAGACTGAAGCTTAGGATGGGAAACCAGATTTAACTTGTATTATATACTTTGCAGGACTTTATTTTGTAAAGGCGAAGTCTCCGGGTGATGCAGCATGTTTGCTGGTATCGTTGGGTCGCATTTACATGTCTAGATTTACGGGACATTGGTGAGGGGATATAAGCACGCGTCCTTACAGCCGGTCTGCCGTGACCAGTTTTACATTCTACGAGCGGAATTATGCTTTATGTTACAGTTGGTTTTCGAACGTGACAGTTTTTTGTAATTAGTATTAGTAATGCCACCACTAGGCCGATCCCAGTGGCCGCGCGGTCTAAGGCGTAGGTCTGCGGCCGAGCGCTTGCTGGGATCTTGGGTTCGAATCCCACCGGGGGCATGGATTTTTTTGTCTCTTGTGAGTGTTTGTGTTGTCAGGTAGAGGTCTCTGCGACGGACCGATCCCTCGTACAGAGGAGTCAAACCGAGTGTGGTCAGGCTAGTATTTGTTTAGGTTGCGGAAGCAAAACCAGATAGGTCACCGATTTCACAAGAATGAGGAAGTGGAAGCGGCTATTTGTGAATGGTTGCGAATGCAAGACCCCAGTTTGCAACTTGACGGAATTTTTAAAGCTGTTGTACCGTTGTGGAACAAGTGTGTGAATGTGCTGAAGTCTGAGGAAGTCTGTGGGAAAACACTGACACTGCGCGGCAGTACATTTGCTGCGTTTCACGTTGTAATGGCTTCTCGTGTATTTTGCATGGTCTAGGGGGCTTTACTTATTGAACACACTTCGTATTTAATTCCATGGAGCAAATCCTCCTTGAGACGCTAACAGTCGCACAGTCAATCAAATTAATCACCTTTTATGCAACCCGACAGTATATTATCACGTCACTATACTTCCTCTCTTTAAGATCCATTTTAATATCATTCTTCCGTTTACGAGGTCTTGCAAGATGTTTCTTCCTATCAGTTTATCGGACCAAATTCTTACACGTACTTCTCTCTGCTTAACAGTTTCCCGTGTCTATCTTTAACACGTTACCATCGTCCAAGCGAAAGCGGGGGGGGGGGGGGGGGAACTCATATGGCCACCATTTTAAATTTTACATTTACAAAATTTTACTAAAAGACAGCAATATTTTAAGATGGTTTGCGTATGTTATTTTAGAATCGCAGGTTAGTGTTGTCAGTGGCGTTAGTGCCTCGGGTACGTCACACGTTCTTCGATCCGCCAACTTGTTATTAGAGAGTGGAGGAATTTAAAGATTGCGATGTCACTATATATATATATATATGTATGTGCATATTGACATATTGTCCTTATACAGTTTCTTACAAATTGGTTTACTCTTGCAGAAGCTAAAAGGGCCAAACACTGCACAGTAGTTAGCGTGATTCCATAAGCCTTAAGGGACTAAGGAGGCAAATAATAACTAAAATTTGTGTCCGAAATTAGGAAATAAGCCGGACATATAGGATAAACTTTGCAGTTTTATTGTAGGATATCTCATCGTGTTTGTCAGTATGAGAACGTACAGTTTTCTGTGTCCACGCCATGAAAGCGTATGGGGGGGGACAGAGGTGTAGCTCCACTCATTCTTAACCTCGTACTAGATGATCATGCGTGGTTAACTTCATGTGCCGGACGCTTTACTCCAGTACGCATTGAATAGGAGGGTGGGTGGGGTCTATAGCTGGTGTGGACGTTAATTAAAAATGTCTTGCCCCTGCCGGGTTTCGAACCCCGGATCGTAATTCCTCAAGAAATTAGGGGTTCGTTGCACATTGTTAAACGTGTATATTGGACCCGTTACGGGGCGGAAGAAGGGGAGCCCTATCTAAGATATTCTGGGATTTACTATACTTCGTGAATATTGGCAGTAAGTAGAAAAGTTGTATACAAAATGCGTATTCATAAAATTGAAGCCATTGGAAATAACGACGTGACAACCATACGGTAAGAAGTAGCGCAACAAGTGTGCCTCTGGCTGTGCAGGACTGCTGAAGGCTAGGTGCCAATTACGGGGCGCAGTGTTACGGCGTCTCTTGCTGTTATTATCTCGAATTCCCGCTGACCAATCTGCCATCTTGTGTGTGTGTGTGTGTGTGTGTCCGTCGCCATATTGTTGGGCATTGGTTACGGTGTTTGCTCCACCCTCCGCTAGAGGTGCGCCATACTAATTTTACGCCATGTCCGAGACATGGTTAAATATTCACATTCCTCACGCCCCCTCGTCATCACTATCACTGCCGCCACCACCACCACCACCACCACCACCACCACCACCACCATATCAGTGTAGTGTAAGTCTCCGCCATATCATCTGTATCTTGAATTTGCCCACAGGTAAGTAAGTCAAATGTGATTACGTATATGATACCGTATTTACTGGGCACACTTCATGAAATTCGTGGTATTGTACAGCATTTTTTGGGATGCATGTAACTGTACTGTTCCTGTGGGCGTTTTCTCGTGTCTGTGTTCATGTGACATTGTGGCGTGACGTGACGTGACGCGTAAGAGAGTTTGGTGGAGGCAGCATAATCATTTAACAGGCGAAAAAAGATACAAAAGAAATAATAGCAGACTAGCAGATGAAGGGGGAAGGCATGGGAGAAGTGAGGTGCTGTATTCCGGTGGGGCAGGGAGAGAGAGAGAAGGTTTCCTGGCTTCCCCCGCTCGTCCTTCTCGGAGGAATGAAGTCGCTGGTAGTTGTAAGTAACTGGACTGAGAGAGTTACCACTGACTTGTTTTCCTGGTTAAGGGTGAAATGATTTTGAATGGGTACTTAGTGATCTCCTTTTCTTTGGCAAGGGATTTAATTTTGATGAATCTGAGTAAGGAGTGCTCCACCAGAAACATGCAGTAGCAACTTGGAACTTGGGAACCACCTGAACATTTGTTTGAGTACACGGGAAAACCAAGAAACCCTGTGTCGGGGTGGCCGTTTGTAGGACCTTCCTGTACCAACTGACTGCATGTCAGTAGCCCAACAAAGGTTGGCCACTTCCGGAAGTTTCCGAAACGTGTTTGCTGCTGCTTGGTTGATAATTTGAGTTACACATAGGACAGCACTACTTTGTCTGTCACACTGAGGGAGGAACAAAGACTGGGGGTGTTCGAGAATAGGGTGCTGAGGAGGATATTTGGGCCTAAGAGGGACGAGGCGACAGGGGAGTGGAGAAGACTACATAACGAGGAACTTAATGACCTGTACTCAACACCAAATATTATTCGGGTAATCAAATCGAGAAGAATGAGATGGGCGGGGCATGTAGCACGTATGGGGAAAAGAGAGGTGCATACAGGATTTTGGTGGGGAGACCTGAGGGAAGGCGACCACTTGGGAGACCCAGGCATAAATGGGAGCATGATATTAAAATGGATCTCCAAGAAGTGGGGTGGGGCATGGACTGGATTGAGCTGGCTCAGGATAGGGAGAGGTGACGGGCTCTTGTGAATGCGGTAATGAACCTCCGGGTTCCATAAAATGCGGGGAATTTCGTGAATGGCTGAGAAACTGTTAGCTTCTCAAGAAGGCCTCTGCTCCATGGAGTTAGTTAGTTAGTTAGTTAGTTAGTTAGTTAGTTAGTTAGTTAGTTACTTACTTTAGTTTAGTTAGTGAAGTTATCAGGACAACACTGCATTTGTTGTCTCGATTTCGTACATCCTAGTGATGAGCTTCAAACTGGCTATGGACTGGATGCACTGTGCTGATTAGCCACTTGAAGTGGGAAGAAAGAAAAGTGAAAGCACTTTTCCATCCAGTGTTCTCCGATTTCCAAAAGGACGCTGCTGTTTGGAAGGTTTCCACCTTCTACATTGCCTATCCTGAAGGAAATAATCCGTGTTTATTATGACGGTTATGCGAAACACATAAGTACGCTGTGTGGGCGAAGTGCTGACGGTTTTCTAAAAGTCAAAACAGTCAGTACACAGTCTAACCACTGCGCTTAAAAGCTTTAAGAAAGTAAGTTTTGTTGGTAAACATTCGTGCGAAATTTCGACATAGAGAAGGAATGTATCCGTGAAGTTAAACAGCCTTGGCGTCACAACGCTGTCTTTGTGACGGTCAGAGAAGATAGCTTTGTGTCTGAGACGGATATTGCACGCTAATTGTGCCTCTAGCCCCTGCGTTTCTGGCTGAGTGTGTTGTGTGTTGACTGTTGGCTGTAAAGATGGTGCAGTTCCGGGACAGACTTGCTTTGTTGGGGGGGGGGGGTGGCAGCGCGGAAGAAGATAACATATGAAACAGCAGCTGGGAGCCCTGACATGGCTAATTGTGACGACACAACCTGCAGAACTGTTTGTTTCGGGAATTTTTATATAGCCGTCTGGAGCAGTGTCTGGAGCAGTGACAGTGACTGGCAGTGTGCGGAATGTAAGCGGCGTAACTGTGTCAAGCCTGAAGTACAGAACGTTCCACTTAATACCAGCCGGCTTTCATGATTTCACCTTGCATGCTGGCCAGTTTTAATTGGAACATCCTGTATATGTGCGCAGTACGTGGGACTCGGGTTATCTTGCTTTGCAGCCAACATTGCGTCTGTATGATATAGACCCATCGGTTTGTCGGTTAATGTCATTAGTGGGCCCGTGTCACCACGGCATGGCGCGTCCGCAGGTTGCGGATGGAGGAATGGCCTCCGGTTACGGAGTGTAGCTGCAAATACATTGAATAAGCACTCGCGGACAGCCGACAAGGGGTGATCCTCCAGCTTGGGGGTTTGCCGAGGTGCTAACAACTCCTCGCCGTAAAAAATTATGATGTTACGAAACAGTCTACAAAGGCATGAACTGGATTGAGCTGGCTTAGGATAGGGACAGGTGGCGGGCTCTTGTGAATGCGGTAATGAACCTCCGGGTTCCATAAAATGCGGGTAATTTCTTGACTAGCTGAGAAACTGTTAGCTTCTCAGGAAGGACTCTGCTCCATGTAGTTAGTTAGTGAGTTAGTGAGTGAGTTAGTCAGTCAGTTAGTTAGTTAGTAAGTAAGTAAGTAAGTAGAATAATCGATGCTTGTTGTCATAATCTTTTTAAGTATGTGAATGCTGCAGTCAAAACATAGCGCTTTTGCATGTTACGATAAGCAGTTTGTTATTAACTGCCAGTGTGTGTGTAAAGGCGAAGAGTGATGGTGCAGAAACTGACCTCATTCTGTATAATAACGGACTAACTAATTTCATGAAGCAGAGTCCTTCCTGAGAAGCTAACAGTTCCTCAGTCAGTCAAGAATTTCCCCGCATTTTATGGAACCCGAAGGTTAATTACTGCATTCACTTGTCCCTGTTCTGAGGCAGATGAATACTGTCCAAGTGATCCCATTCGTTTCTTTAAGAGTCATTGTAATGTTGTCCTTCCATCTTCCTCTAGGTCTGTCAAATGTCTCTCTCCTTCAGTTCTTCCCAGCACGTGCGACTTGCTGTGCCCGTCTCATTCTTCTTCGCTACATAATAGGTTACTGTGTATTCAAGGGACGTGCCTGAAAAACTCAAATCGCATAGACAATTTTCTGCGTGTTTAGAAACTAATGGAACATAAATAACATAGACGCGTTAGAAACCAATAGAACATAAATAACATCGAAGAAAGTCGACATTTTTACAAACCAATAGGTCTACAGCGTACACAGCGTGGACAATAGTTGGCGTGTTTAGAAAGAAACGACCGTAACTTCTCGGGCTGACCAAACGTAGCATTGCTGCGTCGTACTTGGGAGGTCCTGATTTCGATTCTAGGCCGCAGACAGGATATAGTCAGTGAGGTCTGTCATAATTTTTTGCTTCTGTCAGTCAGAAAAGTGTCGGATTAATACCTCAGAGTTGCCCATTTCCTCCTTACTGTCATTCTTTAAACTCTTTATGCCACGCACTAACCTCTTTATCGTTCGACGCTGTATAACCTCAGCAAAGGACCGCCTGGAATAAACCGCAGATATTACCTCAGTGTTCAACTGATGGTGTCTTTCTAACTTCTCACTATGACGCATTCAAACTAAACTAATTGTTGGTTTTCACGGGCGGAGTGTTCATTGAACAGTGAACAGTGAACGCTGCAAAAGGAAAAGTCCTGTGCTTATTTGCGAAACGTCACGGTAAAGTTTGTAGTGCTTTTTTTGAAAAAAAAAACGCATAATGTGAGTTTGCAAGGTTTTGGATTTGATATTTCGAAAGTCTATGTTTGCTACCCTAGATATTTCGTAAACAGAAACGTCGATTGTGGACAATTGAGGAAATTTACAGCGAGCTGAAATGTGAAGTATACGTTGATTTCTGTGGGAAAGTAATGGGTGATTGCTGGTGGCTAAAACTGTGTTAACCTTGTAAAGCCTAGCGGTAACTTTACGTACGACCCGGTTTAATATTAAAAAATTCTACGTGGTGCCCACATTGCGTTTATGTGTTTTGTACGGATCTCAGAACAAACAGCAACTTTTGCCTTATAAAACATTAAGAGACTGGTTTTTATAACCGAAGTGGAGAGTGTTTACAGTGCGGTACGCACTGAGTCCTTATATAAAGCAGATACGCTTCGTCTTTAAAGGGTTAAATTTCGCGGGCTCAAAAGTACGCCATATAGGTGCGTGCAGCACTTCCAAACCGTGCAGTTCGCGAGCTCAGCTCTTGTCTGCTGGAAGACACACTGTGCCTCCAGTACAACACAAAACAATGAATGCTGTTTAAGGAAATAACAGCTGCGTACTGTGAGAGTTGTACCAAACGGTGTGAGCAGAATGCAGTCTGTATGTTCAAGCAGGTGGTATGCCCCGGCCACTGAATGTATTTCGCACTGTGCATCGGAGGGCATTTAAGTGCATTGTGACATGAACTGGAGCTAAATGTCGAAACGTTATTGTAGTGCAGTTGTAGTGTACCATTGATTAACCTTTTAAAGCCTAGCGGTAACTTTACGTACCGCCAGGTTTAACATTAAAAAATTCTACGTGGTGCCCACATTGCGTTTATGTGTTTTGTACGGATCTCAGAACAAACAGCAACTTTTGCCTTATAAAACATTAAGAGATTGGTTTTTATAACCGAAGTGGAGTGTGTTTAGAGCGCGGTACGCACTGAGTCCTTATATAAAACAGATACGCTTCATCTTTAAAGGGTTAATTTAGTCTGTTGGTTTGTGTCGGCATGTAACCTGCAGTCAGACAAACAAGGATTCAGTGAGGGCTTTTCAGAACAGAATCACGTGGCGGACGGTGAAATGTGTGCCTAAGAAGTATGCATGAAGGGATAAATGGATCAGGGGCGCATCCAAGGGGAGGGGGGCTGCCGTGCTGCATCCCCCCCCAAAACCCCCAAAACCGAAATTTAAAAAACACAGATTTTGTAGATATATGATATCAGAAGTTTTACGTGATTTTCCCTTCAGCCAAAATCAACCAATGAAGTCGGCTGATGACTATTGCATGAAAATTGCGAAAAATAAATAATTTAAACTTAAAGAAAACAAGAAGACAGGACACTGTGATTGAGTCATGGAACATGCAGTTATATTCATATGTATATAAATGCAGTTGCAGACAGCGTTATGTTGTGCTTACAGCATGATTTTTATAACACGATTTTAAAGTCAAACATAAATTATATATAGCCTCAGGGTCAGCACCCCCCCCCCCCCAAAGGAAAAATTCTGGGTGCACACCTGAAATGTATACAGAATTGTGTTCGGTAAACCTGAAGAGACGAGGCAGTTTAGAGGGCCTAAGCTTGTGTGGAATGATGTGATATTAAAATGTACCTGAATCAAATGGAGTAGGGTGGGTTCATTTATCTCAAGTTAACTGCCTGGCGACGTGCGTCGGTAAACGCTGTAATGAACCTTTCTGTTCTGCAAAAGGAATTTTCTAGAATGCACTGATTGAAAGGTCTGTAGTCGAGCCACGCCTGTCCAGGTGCATTTTGAGTGCCCTGACACATTTTGATACATTCAGTGCCTTATTTGACGCCCGACTTGCGGGTGCTGTTAAATCTGTAGGAAAATCGCCGGTCAGTAAACACCCAAAAAGCCTGTGTTTTCACTTCCATGCCGGTGTGCGGGTTGCCCTGTTCCGTTGCCTGTGACGTCAGACGAGTTTTAACCTTCTCTGAAGCTGGTGATAATAGGGACCATGCCGAAAATTAGACCACTTTTACGCCGCTTTTCATTCCGTTATTAATCTTGACCTATTTATGTTTGTGTTGTCTGAGTTATGGACGGCGATGTTGGATAAGCCGTAAGCACATAAATATGAACTGCCTTGACCTTCAGTGAATCAGTGTTTCGCGTCTTTGCGTTGCATAAGAGGCTGCACTGAGTGTCTCGAAGATAACGTTGTGTTTCCGTTTGTCAGTGCAAAGATTGCGAGTGGAAGCTGGACGGAATATGGCTAAATATTGTACAGTGGTTCTAGCCTGCGCTGCCAGGGAGGAGTTTTGGTGACCTTAACGCTGTGTTAACACGGCCAGAGGTCAATGTGTCGTTTCTCTAAAGGTTGTAGAGAAACTTTGATTATTCTACCCTTTTTGACACACTTCATTATCTGCGGTATGCCTAATACAGAACGACGTTTCTGAATTTGACAGTACTGTCTTCAGATACCTTATGTTGGGCCTGTACCACCCGCATGATGACTAATTCAGGGGACGTGAAATTCCCAAATATATCTTCGTTTCACGAATGCGTGACTTTGTGATTATCATCATCATCATCATCATCATCATCATCATCATCATCATCATCGTCATCATCGAAATAGATGTTAAAGAAATAGGATGGGCTCGAGTGACCTGGCTTTTGTGAAGACGGTGCTGAACCATCGGTTTCCATAAAATATGGGGTATTTCTTAACTAGCTGAGGAACTGGTGGCTTCTCAAGAAGACTTTGGTGCGTAGAGTTATTATTATTATTATTAATTATTGGGGAAATTGGAACAAATTGTTTTAGTTTGTGATATTTAGAGGGCTGTTCGAACGGTTATTTCTTTGGCCTTGTAAATTAACACAAGACACTGTATAGGCACTTGTGCAGGCGTATCCTGTAAATATAATCGTCTAATGGGTTTTTTGTGTGTAAGTTGCATTGGAGGATTACATGTATTCCGACATTGTTAGATGAGAAGAGCTGAAATATATATGTGAAGGTCCACCCTGTGTAATATACCTAATTAAGTGTCCTGTGTGTGTGTGTGTGTGTGTGTGTGTGTGTGTGTGTGTGTGTGTGTGAAGGATGTGGAAGCTGTGCTACATGAACCCATTTGTTTGGTCCGTGACCAGTGTCCCCTCTAAGCTGCGCGGGTGCGCAGGCACGCAGTAACTGTAATGCTCCCGCGCACACTGAATTGTTGCCGCGCAGCTGAAATTTTTCCATTTTTATTGTAATTATGCTTATTATGCATACGAAAAACATTTTTAAAGTGCCGCACAGCCGTCAGGTCATGTAAAAATTTTCTACTCGGAGCAGTAACAGGTCCGCGCAACAGCAAACAAAGTTAGAGGGAGCGCTGTCCGTGACAGAAGAGCTGAAACAGGGACATGAATGTTGGCGTTAGTAAGGATCATCCTGTATAATATCCATAATTAAGCGTCCTGTATGTGCGTGCGGGTGTGTGTGTGTGTGTGTGTGTGTGTGTGTGTGTGTGTGTGAAGGATGTGGAAACTGTGCTACACGAACCGATTTTTTCGGTCCGTGACTTCAGAGAAGGGATGAAGCAGGAATTTGAGTGCTGACCTTGCCAAGGTTGACAACAGGAATGTGACAGGGAACACTGAACGGTAAATGAGGTTCCATTGGAAGGTAATAGTCGGTAATCACACCACTATTGTTAGGCTGCTTGTTTTGAATAACAAAGAAAGATCAGAAAACGACAGGAGTTCTGGATGCACGGTGCCACTTGCCATTACATTGAATCACATATGAAAGCAATTTGTATGTCTGTAGCAGAGGGGTTTCAAAGTGTGGTCCGCAACACCTGTACAGGCGGTCCCACAGAATATTTTTGTCTTCTTTTTTTAAATTAGAAGAAAGAGTTTTCGGCATTTTTAATATTTTGCAAAACATTTTGATGTACATTACGCGCAATATACAGTCGAACCCGGTTATAACGACATCGGTTTATACGACACCTCGCTTATAGCGTCAGATATTCTGTGGTACCAATTAATTCCTCACTGTTAAGCATAACGCTACACTGCTTGGTTATAACGACACTCGTTTATAACGGCATAAAATATTCAGTCCCTTTCGTGACGTTATAAGCCAGTTTGACAGTTTATATAATATGAATTTCATTATAAAACCAACAGTTTGAACATACAAAGTGTATACTATAAGACAGTCCCTTCTTGTGCATATTTTTCGGAAATCTGTCGACAAAATTTAAGTTCCACTAAAATCTGACAAGAATAACGGCCACTTTACATGAAGACCTGTGTACATTTATGATAATGTCTCACTAAATTCTTCTTAGAATGAGAAATATTCTAGACAAAATTTGGAGACAAAATCAGAACACACATTTTATGTCCAGTAGCTTTTTCCGACAATCGTGACATTTATGAGATAATGTTGAAAAATATGGTACAGCCGGACAGGCCACAGATGGCAATATAATACGGCGCATGCGCTTTGCATGCTGAATAACTAAGGCTAGAGACACGCACTCAGAATATGTAATACTTACTTCTTTTCTATGGTAACGCGAACGCTCCTCAATGTTACGTTATACTACATTGCCTGTCTTATTTCTGTACGAATACGTTTCTTATGATTTCTGCAATAAACACTTATTATTTCTCTAAACACTAATAATTTTATGTTTGTCATGTAAGGAGGTGTGTTTTCTGTGAGGTATAAACGTAATGTGGGAGAATTCCGTGTTTTAGACGGTAACATCTTCATTTCCATGAAATAATAGTAGACAGTGGCGCAATTCTAAGCGTGATGTTCGACAAGCAGAGTTGCAGCGGCAGCAGCAGGCGGTAGCGTGTTTTTGTGCAGGATCTAAGGTTCATTAAGCGGTTCGGGCCGTCTTTTAAAGGCAGAACGGAGACTTGGAACAATCAGTCCGAATCTAATGTAAGGCATTGTACCTTGTGTTCGTTAAAAGGAAAAAGTGTTAAGGTTTTGAGGTTGCTGGTTTAGTCACTATGTCTTTGATCTAAGGTGCGCCCTAACGCAGAACTGATCAACTAAGCGCACCACTTATATGGGCACATAAAATAGGTCGTTACGTGGCCAGTGGTGGCAGAAACATTAATTGCTTTGTTAGTTTTACACCACTTACTGTATGACAAGATTGTCTGTGCGTCACTGTTACAACAGCTGTTCGTCAGTGTTACAACAGCTGTTCGTCAGTGTTACAACAGCTGTTCGTCAGTGTTACAACAGCTGTTCGTCACTGTTACCACAGCTGTTCGTCACTGTTACAACAGCTGTTCGTCAGTGTTACAACAGCTGTTCGTCAGTGTTACAACAGCTGTTCGTCAGTGTTACAACAGCAGTTCGTCAGTGTTACAACAGCTGTTCGTCAGTGTTACAACAGCTGTTCGTCAGTGTTAGGGCGAACGAATGACAGTGAATTTATCTACACTCTTTCTGGGGTGTTACACAGCGTAGAGGGGTAATACTTTACCGACGGTTCGGGACAACATATCGGTTCCATCTTCAGGGGTTAAGAAGTCAAATTAAGTCCATGAAGTTCTGCTTCATTGGAAGTCTTGACCCATGACGATGGGACCGATACGTTGTCCCGCAACGTCGGTAGAGGATTACCACTCGACGCTGCGTAACACCCCAGAAGAACGCATACCTCATGAAAATCACCGCAGAAGCCTGAAATCACGAGAGTGAATTTGGCGGGGGCGTACGGCAATCATGGGGATGATCTCCAACTAACGAAGTAACTAACTAACTAACTAACTAACTAACTAACTAACTAACTACATGGAGCAAGCTTCTTGAGAAGCTAACAGTTTCTCAGCTAGTCAAGAAATTCCCCGCATTTTATGGAACCCGAAGGTTCATTACTGCATTCACAAGAGCCCGCCACCTGTCCCTATCCTGAGCCAGCTCAATCCAGTTCATGCCCCCATCCCACTTCCCGAAGACATACATGCTCCTCACATTCCATGTTCCAAAACTCATATCCTTTTTCCGTAGCTGGGGTCGTACCAAAGAATCGGTCCAGGTCTGAGGCATTGTGTAATGGTTCGTAACATCATAATTTTTACGGTGAGGAGTTGTTAGCACCTCGTCCAACCCCCAAACTGGAGGACCACCCCTTGTCGGCTGTCCGCGACTGCTTATTCAATGTATTCGCAGCTACCCTCCATAACTGGAGGCCGTTCCTCCATCCACAACCTGAGGACGCGCCATGCCGTGGTGACAGGCACTGAACACGGGGGGGATGATCCCCATATGCATAATAATTGTTGGTCGGGGAACCGGAATGGAAAATATATTCTGAGAGAACTAAACGTAGATGGGAGAGTGATGTTAAAGTGGATCTAGTAGGAAGAGGATGGGAAGGCTTGCGCCGGATTCCCTTGGCCCAGTACACTGTGAAGGCGTGTAGTGGATCGGTGCTGCAGGAATTCCTAAGGTCACTACTCTGTGGGGGTTTATGGCGTGGTTCACGCTTCGGTTATTTTATCCCCTTAGAAAGAGGTCACGGAATCCTTTGTGTAGGAAGATTGGTGTGCCTGATGTGGCGGAGAGAAAAATACTGCTGTCAGGCTTCGAAACCTTGTACGGCCAAAGCCAGGCGCTTCACTGACAATGAAACGACCTGTCAACTTTTATTTGTTTGTTCTTCTTCTTTCTAAATAATCCCTGGTCCAGCTTCAAGAGGTTGTTTGTGGGCGCCAGACGCCCTGCATCCTTCCAACATGAACTGCCCAGTGTAGTTACAACTGTGCCAATCACTTCCCATTGTGTCAGTGTGGAGTTCTTATAAATTTTTTGATTTTTTCTACGGTCGTATCTTATCCTGCTTTGCACAGAGCTACATTTTGTCTCGCCTCTCTTTGTAGTCCCCTTATATACCCATTTTAGTCTGAAGTTTTGCAACATACACACCAACAACTGATAAGGTAGCTAAACTGTTACTTATGGACGCCTAATTTCATTGCAGATTATGTTTGTAATGAACTCTTTGTAATAATTTTGTTACAAATTTAAACAATTAAGTTGAATATTCAAGTCGTGTATTTTCTTCTGTTTCAAGTCGTGTATTTTCTTCTGTCTGAAAACCACGATTTCCGTTTTCCTTAGTGTACAGAACAACTCCGGAGCCTCCTGCTCCACGGGTATCGGATGCACTTTTCTCGGGATAAAGTGGCCGGAGCCTGAAGCTCATTAGTTATTTCCATCTGTTGCGGATGTTAAGAATGCGTGGAGCTTACCTGCAATTCCCAGTGTGCCTTTATGTCGTGCACAAGGGTAAGTTTACAGTCTGATGTTCCCCTTTTTTCAACGTATTCGCAGTATTAGAAGACAAGAGAACTGGGGCACGGAAGGATGGAGAAAACACGGACACCGTACACCGGGATCGAATGCTGGGAAATGGAACTGTGGGTGCGGCTGTGCTTCTTTGATGCAGATTTTAATGGGGTGCACTTGTTAGTGCAGGATATGGGCGGGTGCAGCAGGGCATCCATCACTCGGCGCAGACATAGAAAGGGGACACTTGCCAGCCGGCAGCGGAACGTAGTTAGAAGCGACTTCAAGTTATTGCCTTAATTCTTACCACGTGTTTACCACATGCCTGCGAGTATATGCGACCTTTAGCACTCCCTTGCCAATGAACAGAGTTCCTCACTTACACCATTCGATACATTCCGGTTGTAAATTTAACAGCGCCTGAAGTGTAAATCAGGGCACGCGGTGGCGCAGTTGGTTGAGGCACTGCGCTACAACCCGGAAGGTCGCGGGTTCGATTCCCGGTGGTGTCATTGAAATTTTTCATTGACATAATCCTTCCGGCCGCACTTGGGGCCTTGGGGTCGACTCAGTCTCTAACGGAAATGAGTACCAGGAGTATTTCCTGAGGGTAAAGGCGGCCGGTGCGTAGGGCTGGCAACCTTGCCACCTTCATGTGCCGATTGTCTGGAAATCTGGGAGCCTCAGCCTCCTGGAACCCTCAGGGCCTGTCCAGGTGTTGCTTACCTTTACCTGAAGTGTAGATCACAGTGGTAACTGTGCTCGGAAACCCCGCGGTTAGCGCGCAGAGTATGGATATGTATTTCGTATTATCTCTACAATCAACTATTTATCCAATCATCAGTAACTGGTTATTGTCTTTGTAGCTGAGACGAATTGGGTTCGTTTGCTGCGTGAACTGGCTTGTTTTTAATTTTATTTGGACGATTTTCAGATTTGAATCATGGCTGAAGGTGTTCGTCTACGTTTCTCTATCATAAGCATTTCCATCTTATCCCAGGTTATCTGAATCAACTGTACTTCTGTACACTCCCCCTCACATGTTTACAGCACTCTGACAATTACGTAGGTCTAACTGCACGTTGCTTCAGAGTTCGATTCCTTGAAGAACATGTATATAAAGTATCGAGACTTTTGTATTATAAAGGTAAGATCTAACGCCAAAATTGTCCCTGTGTGCGCCATGAAGGCGTATTGGGGGAGTATAGCTATAGCTCCATTCATTCTTAACGTCTTAAGTAGATGTAGGTGAGTGTATTATAAAGGTAAGAGCTAACGCCAAATTTGTGCCTGTGTACACCATGAAGGCGTATTGGGGAGTATAGTTATAGCTCCATTCATTTTTGACCTCGGAAATAGATGGAGGTGAGTGGTCAGCCCACTTAATCGGAAGCTGGGCGGCCCCCACAACTGGCCTGGAAAGATCGAGTCTATTTTTTCCCACTGGCAATCGAACCCCGGCTCGCCCATTCCGTAGCCTAGGCGATATACCAGGCTTATGATGTACCTCGTACAAAATTGGTTTACATTCAACCCGAAAGCTTCGAGGTAAAAGTCAGTGTGGAAACAGCGCGGCTGTGGCACGTAATGTGGGCATGTGTAACATATATCATACATGAGACGTTTGTCAATAAGGTGCTGGTGCGGCTTCTCAGCATGTTGAAAGGGTACCAGGGCATGTAGTGGTGTCCCCAGTAATCTGGCTTAGACTGCTTCATTATAAGATAAGGGTGTTGCCCCGTACGCCGCAGCTGACACACCTTCTTGCTGTCCGTGTATCTCATTCATGAGTTTCGACTGCCCTCAATATTCTAAATGTCAGCTGCGCACGCACGCACACACACACACACACACACACACACACACACACACACACACACACAGTAACGAAAGCAAAGTGAATGTCTCCTCGAATTTTGAGTGGGTGGCACTGTGAAGCCTTGTATTCGGGAGATCGTGGGTTCTGGGACCGGACACCAGGTATCCTAGCGGGGATCTTCGTGGTTTTACTCCACCTTACCAGACGAAATTCGGAATGGCACTTCAGATTGCGACGTTTCCTTTTACGTCGCTTCCAATTCGTTTTGCATTTTTCAACGTATTATTTGAAGCCACATTATCGGAGTAATGGCACAGCTGTTAAATAAATTAGCAATGAATGAATGAATAAATAAATAAATAAATAAATAAATAAATAATAAAAGTAGAGTGTTTATCCACGCCACGAAAGCATACTGGGGGGTAGAGAGGTGTACCTCCACTTATTCTTAGCCCTGGCACGACGTGGAGGTGAGGGATAACTTTCCTTTCCAGCCACTTTGTACCCTGGACAAGTCTCGTGCTAAGCGAATAAGAGGCTGGGGTGGTCCCCTGGGTCTTTTGGACGGGGGCGGAAAATTTCGCCCCCCACTCCCACCGGGAATCGATCCCAAGACCAACCATCCCATAACGAGTTGCTATACCGACTGCGCTATCCCGGCCCACGGAAATGTTCCGGGTCCACTTTATCCACCACAAATCCCACATGGGCTGAGCTGGGATCAAACCCAGGCCTCCGCGGTGAGGGGCCGGCGACTAACCGTCTGAGCCATGGTGCCATTTTTATTTATTTAACCCTTTAAAGACGAAGCATATCTGTTTTATATATATGAGGAACTAGTGCGTACCGCGCTGTAAACACACTCCGTCTCGGTTATAAAAACCAGTCAATTAATGCTGTATAGGGAAATAATCGCTGTTTGTTCTGAGATCCACACAAAACACATAAATACACTGTGTGGGCAGAACGTAGAATTTGTGAATGTTAAACCTTGTGGTACGTACAGTAACCGCTGACTGGGCTTCAAAGGGCTACAGTTTGCACCGCGCAGTAAACACACTCCGTCTCAGTTATAAAAACCAGTCAGTTAATGCTGTATAGGGAAATAATCGCTGTTTGTTCTGAGATCCACACAAAACACATAAATATCGTACACTGTGTGGGCAGAACGTAGAATTTGTGAATGTTAAACCTGGCGGTACATATAGTAACCACTGACTGGGCTTTAAAGGGCTACAGTTTGCACCGCGCAGTAAACACACTCCGTCTCGGTTATAAAAACCAGTCAGTTAATGCTGTATAGGGAAATAATCGCTGTTTGTTCTGAGATCCGTACAAAACAAATAAACACACTGTGTGGGCAGAAAGAAGAATTGAATGTTGAACCTGGCGGTACGTAAAGTTACCACTAGGCTTTAAAAGGTTAAGGAAGGAAACTCAGCTGGCTGACAAGGTATATGTATGAATGAACACTAGTATGCTGTTGCACTGTTTCCATTGTCTCACTTTATATATAGTTCAAAAGCGTATTGGTGTTAATCCACATGTGATACCGTTGTCAAAGTATTTTAGTGTTGAAATGGTATGTGTACCCTATGGTATGTGTACCCTATTAGAAGTGCTGCAGTTTGAAAGACATTAGTTCTGCTTTATTTCTGATGTCTCGAGGTGCTCATTAGCAGAGTCGTGCTTACAGAGTTGTGCCCACGCTTCTATGGGGTAAGGTTGTGGGAGAGACTTGGAGCTAACCACATCACGTCGAGTCTAATCCGCCAAAAAATAAAAGGATTTTATATGTAATGTTTTGGTATGCTTGTACATTATATTGAGCTCCGACTTCCCGTGAGATGAGATTAGGTGGAGTGTAATCCCTAAAATCCCCTATTCGCCGTTCCTAACATTGTTACAACGTGTTCACCAAACCTGAAACTATTGCAGCGTGTTTTGTTAATGCTGGTCTCAGCAATGGTGCTTATTGGTGTTATGCTAATGGTACAGGATCCCAGCTGCTGCTGGTACCAATATTACTAACCAGCGTCCCTTTGTGTAATGATGAAGTGGCCCAGGGTTATCCATAAATTCTGTTGTGCATTCAAATTGTCCACAGACCCGCAGACTTCCTGGCGCAACGCCCGTAGGCCGTGGTGCCACCACGTCTGTCCGCACGCAGCAACTCAAAAACTGAAGAAGTAAGACTTTTGGGATGTGACGCTGTGACTTTGGATGGGTATCTCCCGACGTTTCGGAGGATCGAAGTGTCTTTTTCTTCAACGAACAAAGCGATTGTTATGTTCGTAATTTCTGTCCGTCCGCTGACGGTTTGCGCCCTCCGGCGTGATCCAATTCGAAAATAGCCTTTCGCACCATTAATCCCACAGACAGTCGGTAGGTCTGTCCAGAAGGTGGATCTACCCCTTAAGGCCTCTGCCTACACAGTACAGCTCCTTGCTGCGCCAAAAGTGGGGCCTCGAACCAACGATGCCGATGTTGGAGCGGCTGAAAACAGCAGGTTCTTAGACCGGGCAGCCACTTTGATTGGCATTTGTTTAATTACTTGTTTATCTGTTGGTGAATCGGAGGGGACTGAATTGAATGCACAATCACTGCGTTATTCTGTACGGCCGCGATGAACCTCGCGAGTGCTTAACAGTAGAGGATCGCGCATACGTAATGTGACGTCAGCCGCTGCGTAGAATATGAATTAGATGAATTGTTTGGAAGTGTGTTGTTTAAATGGGGGGATAATATTAAAATGGGTCTTAAAGAAATATTATGGCAGGGCGTGAACTGGATTAATCTGGCTCAGCATGGAGACAAGTGGCTGGTTCTTGTGCATATGGTGAACAAAGCTCGGGTGCTATAAAATGGTGGGGATTTCTTGAATGAGTAGTGGGGGGGGGGGGACTGTTTGATTCTCAAAAGGACCCTGCCCCGTGGAGTTAGTCTTTTATTGATTTTTGGACAAATTTGGGTCTCTGTCACGGTAAACACAACACTTCACACGCACTGTTTATTATCTCCGCAGTGTTTCGGCCGCGTTCGCCAGCCTTCATCAGGTAGAAGTTACAAGATCAGAAAATGAAAAAAAGAAATGTTCAGGTGGAGACCTCCCGTTTGCAGTTAAAAATATTTGTCCCTTATTCCCTATAAGGAATAAAATGTATTTGCGTATATTTTAACCTTTTAAAGCCTAGCGGTGACTTTACGTACCACCAGGTTTAACATTAAAAAATTCTACGTGGTGCCCACATTGCGTTTATGTGTTTTGTACGGATCTCAGAACAAACAGCAACTTTTGCCTTATAAAACATTAAGAGACTGGTTTTTATAACCGAAGTGGAGAGTGTTTACAGCGCGGTACGCACTGAGTCCTTATATAAAACAGATACGCTTCGTCTTTAAAGGGTTAATAGTTAAAATTACCATAAGTGTAATCACTAAAGCACTAGGATGACAGAAATTTCTGTTTCTTGTTGTGTCATTTAAAACGTCAATTTTTAAGATTATATAGCGTCAGTATGTATGAGGCTGAGTTGGGATAGCTCAGTCAGTATAGTGACGAGGCTACGGGGTGTACGGTGCGAGGTTCCATTATGGGCAGGGGTAAAAGTGTTTTTCCTTCTTCAAAATTTCCGTACCGTCTCTACGTCCCACCCAGCCTCTTATTCCTTGGGTACCGGGGCCCTGTCCTCGGGGGTAAAGCGGTCGGAAAGTGAAGCTCACCACTCACCATCTAGTGCCTAAGAGTGGGTGGAGCTAGACCTCTACTCCCCCTGTACGCTTTGATAGTGTCAACGGGGACAACTTTTTTATGTATGGTGATACTGGGTTGGGGGGGGGGGCGTTGCTGAAGCAGTATGAAAAGAACCTGTCACAGTGTCACTGTATCCACCCCACACCCCATATGGGCTGGCCTGGAATCGAAACCGGGTCTCCCCGGTAACAGGCCAACAGCTAGTCGCCGCTCGACCTGTTTTATTGGAGGTGGCATTCAGTTCAGGTGGGTTGGTCAGTCGCGGTCCGGTGAGAAAATAAGTTCTACCTGTGGCAGCCAGGAAGATGTCGGGCGGCTATGTAGCACATGCGATGTCGTTTCTATAGAATTTGGAACAAAGAAAGAGGATATGGAGTTTGACGACACACAGAAAACAGCGGGGAGTCAATATGCCCCGTACTGTGTTTTGAGAGCACGCAGACTGTAAGGTTAATTCTTTGGGGCTTCGGGTTCATGAAAATAACATTTAAAACCCCGGTTTCTACCTCTCACAAAAGACCCTGCATCTGTGTTACAATTGCCAATAGGTCAGCCCCGTTTGGGGGGGGGGGGGGTGTGCCGTAGTGTTCTGTCAGTTTTCGTAACCAGTGCGGGGCGGTGTCCGTCGCGTATCGTGTGCACCCCAGCGTGTATGACGTTATGCAGTGTAATTACGTAGCTGCGTGCTGCGATCATAAACAGGCTGCCGTGTGTATTTGCTGTCACAAGTTGAACACTTGTTTTTTTGTTGTCAGGTATATTAAAATTAGTGTCAGTCGGCTTACAGGTACAATTTATGTTTTGTTTTTTTTCTGAATGATTGCTTATTATAAATTATACACAGAAATATTTATTGTTGTAAACTGTTGAACAGTGTTTTTCTTTACAAAATTGTTCCGTATAGAATTACATACTTAAAAGTGTGTATCGAGATCGCTGCTCTTCTAGGATGTTACGTAGCGCGTATTGGTACTTGTTTACTGACGTTTCGGGACGACCTATCGGTCACATCTTCAGGATCTTGAAGATGTTCCGAAGCGTAGATTTATAGTTACCGGCGTTCCGGGGCAACTTATGGGTCCCATCTTCAAGATGGGTCGTTCCGAAACGTCGGCAGTAACTACCATTGTAGGCTGCGTAACATACCAGAAGAGCGAAGATACTCGTTTAGACCGTTGCGGAAGCCTGCGGATCCCAGCGGCCGCGCGGTCTAGGGCGTAGGTCTGCGGCCGAGCGCTTGCTGGGACCGCGGGTTCGAATCCCATCGGGGGCATGGATTTTTTGTCTCTTGTGAGTGTTTGTGTTGTCAGGTAGAGGTCTCTGCGAAGGGCCGATCCCTCGTCCAGAGGAGTCCTACCGACTGTGGTGTGTGTCTGAGTGTGATCAAGTGAAATCTAAAAAAAAAACCATCGACACCTGTTGTGAACAGGTAGGTAGAAGAGGGAAGGAGTAAGAAAGAAAGACAGAAAGAAAGACAGAAAGAAAGAAAGAAAGAAAGAAAGAAAGAAAGAAAGAAGAAAGAAACGCAGCCTGAAATCACCTTAGGCCTGTAAACAATTTAATAAGTTAATTTGGTTGGTTCGTTATCGCCTGTTTGCTTGAAAAACGTACTAGACGCGTAAATGCAGTCTTTGGGCAGACTACGCCGTTCTGAGGAGTACGTAATGTGATATATATAAAGTACACATTGCCCTATTAAAGAGTTACTGCATAGCCCAGCAGCATAATACGAATATTTTGATTAGCAAATCGATACTTCTAACGAAGGGGAGCCCGGGGGTGGGGGTAGCGTAGTCGGTAAGTACGCTATTGATTGAACGGTCCGGGATTCGATTCCTGATTAGAGATAAGAGAATTTATCTTCTGTCAGAAACGCCAAGAGCAGGTATGGGGTCCACCCAGCTTTCTGTTCAACAGTTTACGGGGGTAAATCGGCCGGAACGTCAAGCTGACAAGTTACCTCCTTCCATTGACGAGGTTACAAATGACGGGATCTGTACCTCTTCGCCCACCCTGTATACGTTTATGCAGAGCACAGGAACAGCCTTACCCTTCATTTCCTAATCAACAGAAGTAGAAGCGTTTGGTACAGATTTTATTGTAATAATGTGCAATTAGGCACATTTGTGTACACAAAGCCAGGTGTAAGTGGGAATACCAGCCAGAACAACGAGAAGGTGAAGAGGAGGTGCTGTATTGTGCAGTGTGTAAGTACTGGCAGAGTTGCGCAAGTCGATTGGTGGTGTTGAGTTTGAAAGGGCTGAACACTGCACACGGCCTGGTGTTAAGCAGGCGCGGCACCACATGCCTTATATTGGCTGAAGCAGTAAACTGAACCAAACCAAACGAAAATAAACTGTTCTAATAATGTCTTCTAAATACGCATTGTGGACAAAATGTGCCCTGCCCAGTGAAATTACTGAACATATCTTTTCAGCACAGGCGCGTGCGTGCGCGAACGCTGCGCATATGCAGTGTATACAACCCGACATATTGTGCAAGTCTCTCCATTCTAAATATGACACTGACAACAGGGCACTTTGAATTACGGTGATTTCCGACGCACTTCGCAAAACCCAGAGCACTGTGCGTGACGGGTATGTTTAACAAGCTGTGGACTGTTGCCGAACTGTTAGTGTCTTCTGCTAGTCCGTCAGCGTGGCTCTCATTAGCTTCGTGAGGATTAGCTACCGTCCGGCTGCACTGCGGTTGGAACGGGCAGATCGTAGGCCGCTTGTAATCCGGCGGTCCCGCTGCGCCTGTGCAATAGAAATATGTTTCAATGTAGGAAAGTTAAGACCTCGGTACTGTGCTGGGGCGCAGTGTGAAGGGACTTGTGGAGGACATGTTAGAGTGGGTCCTGTAAGGACATGAGGGCTTATGAGTGTGGATCCTATAAGGACATGAGGACTTACGAGAGTGGATCCTATAAGGACATGAGGGCTTATGAGTGTGGATCCTATAGGGACATGAGGGCTTATGAGTGTGGATCCTATAAGGACAGGGCTTATGAGTGTGGATCCTATAAGGACATAAGCACTTATGAGTGTGGATCCTATAAGGACATGGCTTATGAGTGTGGATCCTATAAGGACATGAGGACTTAACGAGAGTGGATCCTATAAGGACATAAGGACTCATGAGTGTGGATCCTATAAGGACATGAGGACTTAAGAGAGTAGATCCTATAAGGACATGAGGGCTTATGAGTGTGGATCCTATAGGGACACGAGGGCTTATGAGTGTGAATCCTATAAGGACAGGGCTTATGAGTGTGGATCCTATAAGGACATGAGGACTTACGAGAGTGGATCCTATAAGGGCATGAGGGGTTATGAGTGGGTCCTATAAGAACATGAGGGCCTATGAGCTTGGATCCTATAAGGACATGAGGACTTGCGAGAGTGGATCCTATAAGGACATGGGTTATGAGTGGGGCCTATAAGAACATGAGGGCTTATGAGCTTGGATCCTATAAGGACATGAGGGCTTATGAGCTTGGATCCTATAAGGACATGAGCACATAAAGAAAATGGATCCTATAAGGACATGAGGGCTTATGAGTGTGGATCGTATAAGGACATGAGGACTTGCGAGAGTGGATCCTATAAGGACATGGCTTATGAGTGTGGATCCTATAAGGACGAGGACTTGCGAGAGTGGATCCTATAAGGACATGAGGGGTTATGCGTGTGGATCCTATAAGAACATGAGGACTTACGAGAGTGGATCCTATAAGGACATGAGGACTTAAGGAGAGTGGATCCTATAAGGACATGAGGGTTTATGAATGTGGATCCTATAAGGACATGATGCCTTACGAGAGTGGATCCTATAAGGACATGAGGGCTTATGAGTGTGGATCCTATAGGGACATGAGGGCTTATGAGTGTGGATCCTATAAGGGCAGGGCTTATGAGTGTGGATCCTATAAGGACATGAGGACTTAACGAGAGTGGATCCTATAAGGACATAAGGACTTATGAGTGGATCCTATAAGGACATGAGGACTTAAGAGAGTGGATCCTATAAGGACATGAGGGCTTATGAGTGTGGATCCTATAGGGACACGAGGGCTTATGAGTGGATCCTATAAGGACAGGGCTTATGAGTGTGGATCCTATAAGGGCATGATTTAAGAGAGTGGATCCTATAAGGACATGAGGGCTCATGAGTGTGGATCCTATAAGGACATGAGGACTTAAGAGAGTGGATCCTATAAGGACACGAGGGCTTATGAGTGTGGATCCTATAAGGACAGGGCTTATGAGTGTGGATCCTATAAGGACAGGATTTAAGAGAGTGGATCCTATAAGGACATGAGGGCTTATGAGTGTGGATCCTATAAGGACATGAGGACTTAAGAGAGTGGATCCTATAAGGACACGAGGGCTTATGAGTGTGGATCCTATAAGGACATGAGGGCTTATGGGTGTGGATCCTATAAGGGCATGAGACATGATTGTGGATCATACAAGGACGTAAGCCTTGACAAGCCCTTAAAGAGCCTGTGAGTGTGTCACGTGGGGTGTGCGGTACGTCAGTAAACTAAGTCCCTGCAGCAGAGTCCTTTGTGACAAGCTAACAGTTCCCCAGCTAGTCAGTAAATTCCCCGCATTTTATGGAATCCGCAGGTTCATTACCGCATTCACAACAGCCCGCTACATGTTCTTACCTCCAGACAGATCAATCCATTCCAAGCCCACCATCCTACTTCATGAAGATCCATTCTTATTTTATCCTCCCATTTTCGCCTTTGTCTTTCAAATGGCTACTTACCGTTAGTTTTACCAACCGAACCCCTGTATGCACCTGTTCTTCCCCCGGTACGTCACTGAGTTTAATTACAAATAATTCATGTACTCACGCTGTCAGTTTTCTTGATCACTAACGGTCCACGGGAGCGAGATACGCGCGACTAAGAAGTTAAATCAGCAGGGTTCCTTCTGGAGTGAGCGTGCGGACCGGGGACCATCGCTTGTGAAGACGGTACTGCTGTTCCTGGTTCCACACACAGGCCACATACAGCCTGCCGGACAGACTTACTGCACGTGCATATACGTAACTGGAGCCGTGTTGCCAGAATTCTGGGGCTAGAGCCACTAACTGTACTTTCACAGGAGTCCAGCATTGGTCTCTTTCCTGAGCCAGCTGTATCCGTTTGAAACCTCATCCATTTATGCAAGATTCATTTTAATATTGTATCTCCTTGTACGCCTAATTATTCCAAAGCCGGTCTTTCTTGCAGGAGTTTACACGCAAATTCGGTCTGAAAATTTTCTTCTCTCCCGTGCTAGCTATATGACTTGTTTATCATGTCATCCTTGATTTAATTACCGTAATGTGTCCAGCATTTGGTGACCAGTACACAAATCGTGAAGGCCTTCGATATGTATTTTTCCCTCGCCCTCTGCCACTCATTCTCATGTCCAGAAATTCTCCTCAGGGCTATTCTCGGGAACTGTCAGTGTGTTCCTCCCATAAACTGAGGGAATAAATTTCGCCTTTCGGTTCCATGAATTGCAGACAGACTCTTAGCTGCTGAAGGAGGAATGCTCCATGGAATGAGTGGGTAAAGTGCTAGTTTGTTTGTACGAAATTCAAAGATAATTTTATACA
The DNA here is from genome assembly GCA_013340265.1 of Coptotermes formosanus. Classification (NCBI taxonomy): domain Eukaryota; kingdom Metazoa; phylum Arthropoda; class Insecta; order Blattodea; family Rhinotermitidae; genus Coptotermes; species Coptotermes formosanus. The sequence goes on along the minus strand of BLKM01000236.1, from coordinate 639,328 downwards.
AACCCTTCTGCCTAACCCAATTGTTCATTTTCGTGAAAGCTATGAATATGTGCTGCCAGGTATTGACGGTTTTCTGCAGTGCGTGACGGATACCGAGTATTTGATATGACGTGGTCTGTTGCATCAAAATGTACATTTACGACGCCCAGTAATTTTGTCTACGTTTGGCTATAAACGTGAGAGGAGCGTGTTTGATAATGTCTTGTGTGCATTTACTGGCACTGTGTGCCTTGACAACTGCTCGGCTGTTTGTCTGCCTTATAAATAAATAGATGCCATGGTGGACTGCCTCCGCTGGTGCGGCAGTTCTTCCTCATCGTAAACAGGACTGTTGAATTTATGGATCTTTGTGCGTAATGTTCCAATCGAAACTCCATTCATGAAGAAATTAAGAGCAGACTGAAGTCGTGTAATGCTTGCTATCATTCGGTGCAGAATCTTTTGTCTTCCAGGTTGCTATCCAAAAACACAAAGATTAGGGTATACAGAACTGTAGTTTTACCTGTTGTTTTGTATGGGTGTGAAACTTGGTCTCTCACACTGAGGGAGGAACAAAGACTGAGGGTGTAGGGTGCTGAGGAGGATATTTGGGCCTGAGGGGGACGAGGCGACAGGGGAGTGGAGAAGACTACATAACGAGGAACTTAATGACCTGTACTCATCACCAAATATTATTCGGGTAATCAAATCGAGAAGAATGAGATGGGCGGGACATGTAGCACGTATGGGGGAAAAGAGAGGTGCATACAGGATTTTGGTGGCGAGACCTGAGGGAAGGCGACCACTTGGGATACCCAGGCATAAATGGGAGCATAATATTAAAATGGATCTCCAAGAAGTGGGGTGGGGCATGGACTGGATTGAGCTGGCTCAGGATAGGGAGAGGTGACGGGCTCTTGTGAATGCGGTAATTAACCTCCGGTTTCCATAAAATGTGGGTAATTTCTTGACTAGCTGAGAAACTGTTAGCTTCTCAAGAAGGCCTCTGCTCAATGGAATTAGTACGTAATGTTTCACCTCTTGTTTTAACCATTTCTGCCGAAATTTGGTCAAAACCTCTTGTTCAGTGATCTTGAGGGAAAAGTGTTTTGGGAATGAACGAATATTTGGCGAGACACGCTGCGCTTGCATTCTACATGCGCGCAGAAGTTCCTCGCCTTCACGCAGTGTGCGGTTTTTACCAAAACTGTGACGTTTCTGACCAAATTCAGTAAGAGACTCCTACAGCATCAAATTTAGTGGAAACCCGTTCGGTTGTGTGCGAGTTGTTACATGCGGACAGCAGTTGCAAAATCAGTAATGCATATTTTTGGAACTTTCTGTTGAGAACTTTTGAGGGGGGGGAAACAAAATCAATTTAAAAAAAGCGTAATTTGTACGTAGTGTGTAGTTCTTATAGACACTCAGCTTTCGAATGTAGATTCTTGTAAAAGTGCGTTTCTTGCGCGTGAAGAGCCAGTAGGACTTCCATCATCAGGGTCCGGTCTTCATGAATAGAGATTACTGTCGCTTGTTAGCTGCAAAGGCCGTGCTCCCTCTTTCAGTTCCTTTTTAAAACTCACCCCAACGTGAAAGGGGGACCAGCACTCTTCGTGCAGTGTGCCTTGGCACCCTGCAAGTCCTTGAAATAATTTTCGCCCCAGCAGGGAGGGTTATTCACAGATTTCAAGTGGTTGTTTGTGGAGATGAAGGGCGGAGTAGCAAAGTAAGGGTTTTTTTTTCTGTTGAATAGAAAGAAGGATGCAGGATACGCTTCTATAGTCCCTGGCCAATCGTGGTCTAACCGTCACCTGCCAGACCTTCTTCATATGAGTCAAACACTGTTGCCATATTTTAGGGTCGGCTGTGTAACAGGCGTATATGGGATTTGCAGACCCAATTGAACCACTTTCCGGTTTGATCCTTACGTCATCATACCAGAGGGTCCCAATTCGGTGAGTACCGAGATCAGGTTATTGTGGACTTTGATGGCTTGTGGTCTCGTCGACAGTGCCGGTGGTGCGTGCTGCCACCATCTTCAGTGCAGAAGAAGTTAAATAGTCCGGAGGATTTCGAAACTAGTAGCACCGCACAGATCAACCTCCTTGCAGGTAAATTGTAAATGCATCGATACATGTTGGTCTAAACTTTAGGTAGTTCAGATTTTTCATCATAAGACGTTGCGTAAGACCGGCGTCAGCGTTGAGTTAGTCCAGGCCTGCTCGATTTCACAAACGTTTTCGCAGTTTCGTAATTTGAAAACGGCCTGTATATGCTGAGAGAAGTTTTGTTGAGTGTGACATATACAGAGTATAGCGTACGGTACAAAACTGACCGTGAAAACTGCATACAGCATTGTCCTGATATGGCACCGACAGCGTGACGCCAGCAGTATAAAAGTCAGCTGCACTAAACCGACGCACAACCGATTGTCGGTATCGGCGGTGAAATCCCTACCTTCCTTAACCTTATTCGGCTTCCCGTTTCTTTGTACCTTCTTTAATACAATGACAGGCACACGTTTCCTTTCGATTTAGGCATTTTTTTTACCCATTTATGCCTACAGTCAAGGCGGGATAGCTCAGTCGGTAATGTGACTGGGCTACGGTCTAGACGACCGGTTAACCGGGTTTCATTTACAGCGGTAGCAAGAAATTTTTGTCTAATCCAGTGTCCCGCGGTGGCGCAGTTGGCTGAGGCAGTGCGCTGCAAGCCGGAAGGTCGCGGGTTCGATTCCCGATTGTCACTGGCATTTTTCATTGACATAATCCTTCCGGCCGCACTATGGCCCTGGAGTCGACTCAGCCTCTAACAGAAATGAATATTTCTTGGGAGGTAAAGGCGGCCGGTGCGTAGGGCTGATCTTACGACCTTGAAGTGCCAAATGTCTAGAAATCTGGGAGCCTCAACCTCCTGGAGCCTGCTTTATCTTTTACCAAAGTGGCCAGACCAGCTCTGCGCTCCACCCTGCCTCCGATAAGAGTGATACCGAGGGCTGCTTCCGTAGGGGTAAGGCGGCTGGGACGTGAAGCTTTTCATTTCTCTCCCCTGACGTCTGAGTGGCTTGGTGTTTGATTAACCTTTTAAAGCCTAGCGGTAACTTTACGTACCACCAGGTTTAACATTAAAAAATTCTACGTGGTGCCCGCATTGCGTTTATGTGTTTTGTACGGATCTCAGAACAAACAGCAACTTTTGCCTTATAAAACATTAAGAGATTGGTTTTTATAACCGAAGTGGAGAGTGTTTACAGCGCGGTACGCACTGAGTCCTTATATAAAACAGATACGCTTCGTCTTTAAAGGGTCAAGCAGAGGTACAATGTTCATACTTTCCGCATACTACTTCTGTGACCGGATTGTTCTTGCAGACAAATGCAGCACGTTGGTGCAAGAATTAGGATCGCTTGCTATGCATGACAGTGACCATCCGCTCGGAACTTGTTGTGTGTTGGGCGAGGAAAAGAAGTTAGGAAATTGCGTGTGAACAGTGGGTATACCTTCCTGAATTAATTTCCGAGCAGCCAGTACAAGCAACTCGTTTGTATCTGCCTGGCCAACCTCCTTACGCAAATTATCAATCGGTCCGTAGACAGATGCAGTCCTGTGTTAGTGCTTATGGCCACAGCAGAGTAAGGGTACGCGCACACTGGCGCGCAGCGGACGGACGCAGCGCACGGAGATAAAAATATTCTTCCCGTTATTGGCAATGTGACGTCGCACACTGATCCGCACCGGACGCAACGAAGAGCGGCAATGGCGTCTCGGAGGGAATATTTATCATGGCGGACAGCGCGTCCGTCTGACTCAGCGTTCAAGATATCATTATCTTAATGCACGACACGCTGTATCGTATTTCGGCCTGCGGGCTGGCAGAGTTCATTTAACTGCAGGCCGCTGATAAGCAAGAACTGCTCATGTTTGCTTATCAGCGGCCTGCAGTCAAACGAATCCCCGCAGCCGGTCCGTGCAAATACCGTGCACTGTGCTGAATCGGTAAAAATAATCGGACTGGTCCGATGTGTCCGACGCGCTCCAGTGTGCGCGTACCCTAATGCGACGTCCTCGTGATGCGAGCCGCTCGGCTGTAACCACCTCCCATTTGAGTCGCTAAACAGATTTATTTTCATGTGACTTGAACACTTGGGATATTTTTCTAACGCGCAGTGCGGGAAGAGTCGGCCGCTCCTCAAATCAAGTCGGGCCGAAGCATAACGCGTGAGGTTCATATCGCGATGGCGTTGCCTAAAAACAATAATGTATGGTGGACATTCACGTCCTTGGGATAAATAAACGTGAAAATTTTGTTTAGAAAGACTTATTTGGAATTGCGAGTAGATTACCGGGAAAAGTGCACACTGTGAATAATAATAATAATAATAATAATAATAATAATAATGGGTGTTTATTAACGTGCAGCTTAAAAGCAAAAGTGCTTATTATAAAGCCACCACAAAAACACAAACACAACACAAAAACAGCACAGATACACAAAACAAACACTAAACAAACGAACGAACAAACAAAAGCAAACAATATTACAGGAAAAGATATATGAAAGTACTGGGACAAAACCCCTACACTCTGAAGAAATACAGATAAGTTTATTTACAAATGTCCCAGGTCAGTGCAAAAATCTGTTTTAAAGAAGTAACGGGCTTAATAATAATAATAATAATAATAATAATAATAATAATCTTATACAACTGGAGTGATGCCGCTGCTGCTGATGATGATAAGTGGTTTATTGTAATATAAGACAGCAGTGATGATGATGATGATGATGATCGTCATAATAATAATTACAATCGCAATGTATGGAGTGTTCTGTGGGGCACGGTAGCTCAGCCGCTATAGCCAGTCGTTACGGCTAGACGGTCCGGGGATCGGATCCCGGTAGGGGCGATATTTTCCGCACACGTCCGCCCATCGGGTCTTTTTCCCGGGAGTGAAGCCGCCGGGGCGTGGCGTTGACCACCCATCCACATCTGGCGCCGAGGTTAAAGAAAGAGTAGAGCTATACCTCTACTCCCCCTCTGGGCCTTCATGGCATGTTATAGGGCGAACTTCATAGAGTGTTCGATTCTGCGATATTCTTACTTTTATAGCGCGTGGCTGACAAAACGGAGTTCATTGGGCAACGCCGCAACTCCGTATGTGATGTCTGTGCAGTGCGCTACCAGCGTCACAGTCCCCCTGCCTTATGGTCGGCACTTCAGTCCCAGTCGTGAGGCACTCAAGAACGACTGCCAAGACCTTATTGTAGTCCAGGTCTTAGCACACGCTAGGGCGTCTCCGGGGCCCGCACCGTCGTAGGTCAGTTTGTGTCGTCACTTACCTGGGAGGACTAGCGGTACAGCCCGAGCCAAGGCGATCATCGGCTGTTCCTTTAGCAATCAAGTACCGCCGAGAGCGGGTTAAGGCCCCAGGGTGGACCGGAAGTTAAAAAACGAGGTACCGACAACACGACGAATCGCTACCCAATTACATATGATACTACAAGAAAACCACAAATAGTCGGACCCGGAGCCCCGTTTCGGACCCCCGGGCTCCGGTAATTTGTAGCCGCCTCCTCTCGTCGGCGCAGTTGACCATTCGCAGAGTCGTTGTACGTGGGGTCTTCAGGTTGCGCTTTGCCAAGCTGTTGTGCTGCTTAGCCGTAGCCCCGTTATACCTTCTGATTCAGGTGGACGATTCAAAGGAGTCCCACGTAAGTCATCTGTCTGCACCCAGTCCTGACTGTTGAAATATGAACTTCCCCTAACCGCATTGCGTCACCATTACAGCGACCGGCACTTCTGTGGCCTTACATCGCGGAGGTCCGATTGCAATCCCAGTCCAGCCTGTCTGTGATTTGTGGTAAATAAAATGCAATTGGGCAAGGCTGTGCAGTAGGTACTCAAAAACTCCGACGCCGACTCCTCGATTTTTAAAATTCCGGCTCCGACTCCTTCACAAAAGCTCAATATGTACTAATAACGGTAAACCTATAAGACGTTTTATCACCACCACGTGAATCATCAGACTACTGTTTAGACTTATAACCTATATTTAAGTACAAGTCTACTGGTTAATGTAGCTATCAGGGCTCTGGGGTTGGAGTATCTAGTTAAGATTTTAGATTGAGATCGGAGTCCGAGTCGGTACATTTTTACCGACTCCGACTCCACCTCAAATTCCTTCCGACTCCGACTCCGACCCCACAGCCCTGGCACTGGGTTATGCTTTTCACCAGGTACTTTGCTTTTCCCCTGTCGGTATCATTCCACCAACACTCCGTACTCATTCGTGACCGACGTCATGTGGGCTTATCAGATTTCAGCAACGGTAAAACGGATAAAAATGATGAAGACGAACTGGTGATGCTCTTTAGGGAAGGCCACCCCCCACCCCCGCTCCTTTTTTTTGTGCTAAATATATACATACACTTCGTGTGCACGACGCAGTGTTGGGATATGGAACCAGGTGTTACAGTACGTATTGTGCTTCTGGGGAAAGGAAACTTCTTTCTCGTGACTTGCTGTGCCTTAGGAACCATGGCTGGCTGCTAAGAACAACTTCCTCTGCAGGCTGAACGGGCGGAAACTTCAAGTCTGAACACTCGTTAGTCCATAGGTCAGGTGTTGATCAGTGACGCAATGAAAACGCCAGTAATTAACGTTAGTCTTTTGCCAGGGTCATTGTGTCGACGAAGGAATGGCACTGTTGCGTCAGATCTACCAGTGTGTTACCTATGCGAGATACACGTCTCGAAAACATTTTCAATGTCTCAGTTTCCCTTAACTTTTATCGACGCCACCAAAAACTTTAAAAGCTGGGATTTGCGTCGTTTACTTTACCCTTTTCAAGTCTAGTGGTTACTTTACGTACCACCGCCTTTGACGTTAAACAATTCTACGTCTTGCCGACACAGTGTATTTATGTGTTTTGTGTGGATCTCAGAACAAACAGCGATTATTTCCCTATACAGCATTAACTGACTGGTTTTTATAACCGAGACGGAGTGTGTTTAATGCGCGGTACGGACTGGATCTTTAAATATAATTCTACGTTCTGCCCACACAGTGTATTTGTGTGTTTTGTGTGGATCTCAGAACAAACAGCGATTATTTCCCTATACAGCATTAACTGTCTGCCTCTTATAACCGAGACGGAGTGTGTCTACTGTGCGGTACGGACTGGGTCTTTAAATGTAATGCAGGTTAGAGTGTTAACAACGTGTATATGTCGTTCCAAGTACCAACTGTCGATTTCGGCAGGCCTCTTCCACAGAGCTGCCCAAAACGTGGTTCCGTTGGTTGAGTCTGTAAAGGAAGAACCAAACCGGATAATGTTTGAACAAACACTTTGCGTTCTTTGATGTTGCGTAGACATGGCTAGGGCAGAAACTTCAGTTACTGAGTGTCTGTCTGTAACAGTACACAAATACAAGAACAGCATACGGGGTGTGTTCCATGTTTCAGTAGGCATACACAGAGTTTCCTTTCTTTACGGTTTCGCGGTACACGCCTAAAAGTAATTTCAGTTCCTCCGTAAGAAAAATGCGGACGGCATTCCCTGCACACATTTCCACGGAAGTCAGAAATACCAACAGCACTATGTGCAGACTTCTTCAGGTTGAATTTCCCTCACGTCATTCAATAGTTGTTCGCAGTACAGATAGACATTCATTTACGCCCTTAAGTAAAGTATAGCGTTTAGGGCGTCTGCTTTTACGAAACACACAAATACTCGACAGCATTGTATGAATATGTGTATCAAATTTCAACCAAATCGGCCAAGAAACGTGGAAATTAAAGGTATCAGTTTATTTGCGCCCCATAAGGACAGTGTGGCTGTCACTGGGCAGATTTTGACCCAACTCACACTTCTTGTTAAGAGCGTGTATACCAACTTTCATTAATATCTGCGAAACGGTGGAGTCATCTGTATCGGGTTACAGACTAAAGGCAGACGGACGGAGGCGGTCTGCACATGAGATGTTCTGATTTTCGTTCCCAAACCACTATTTTACTAGTAATTTTTTCACCTGTAGACTCCCAAAATTTTCTGACGTAGCAGATGGTAATAGACAATGTGTGTTCACAGATGCACGACCACAACTGTAATGGCGGACGTCCATAACTTTACGTTTATATCTACCTCGTGGTTTCTTTGTGGCATTGAAAGGAACAACTCTGCATTTACCAGTACTAATATGATCAGAAGGCGCGAGTTGTTTTCACATTTTCCCAGTTTTACAAACGTAGTGACAAGTTCAGAAATATCTGTCGAGCTTTTGCTACGTCCCCCTTCATTGGATCAATCAGTAAGTCTACTTACTGCTGCAGGTGAGCCAGTTTTTATTGGCACAGACTATCCCAATAACTCAGTATATGTACAGGTTTTAGGTGCTAACTAGTATAGTCATATTCTTTAGTATACTGCAGACGTTGAACGTAATTTCTCTCATTTAAAGATTTCGCTGACTCACCATGCCCACGAAAGGTAATTCTTGTTTTGCAACAAGAAGATGGCGTCTACTAACCGTGCCGCGATTTCCCAGTACTCTTTCAGTGTAGTGTTGTGTTTATAAGTCTCGAAACATTATTGTTGAGCTGTGCGTATATCACAGGGTTTAATATTAACCCTTTAAAGACGAAGCGTGTCTGTTTTATACAAGGACTCAGTGCGTACCGCACTGTAAACACTCTCCACTTCGGTTATAAAAACCAGTCTCTTAATGTTTTATAAGGCAAAAGTTGCTGTTTGTTCTGAGATCCGTACAAAACACATAAACGCAATGTGGGCACCACGTAGAATTTTTTAATGTTAAACCTGGTTGTACGTGAAGTTACCGCTAGGCTTTAAAAGGTTAAGAGAAAATGCACTTTCCGCTCTGACCTTCAGCGTACTTACACGTTTCTTATCGTGCCAGCCGGAAACACTACGTAACATGAACTCTTTAACGTTTATGATGGAGATGCAGTGTCTCCTATGAGGTACGAACTGTATCTTTGTATGTATTTTTAATGTTCTGAAGGTTAAAGGCGGATAAAAATGGTTAAATATGTATTTGAAAATAATGTTAAACAGTATACTAACTCCATGGAGCGGAATATTTCTTGAGAAGCTGTTAGTTCCTCAGCTAGTTGACAATTACACACATTTTGCGGAATCTGACAGTTCATTGCCGTGTTTACAAAAGCCCACCGCTTCTCCCTATCCTGAGCCGGATTAATCCATTTCACATCTTTCCACCTTATTTCCATAATGACCAGTTTATTACCCTCCCATCTACTCCTACGTCTATCAAGTGATCTTTTTTAAGGCATTCTCCCCCCACTTGTATTCAGTCTTCTTCTCGCCCATTCGTGCCACATGGCCCGCCCATCTCCTCTCCCTTGATTTAATCACCCTAATAAGTTAGGTTATTAGTATAGCTCATCAAGGAACTGTTTATTCTGATAGCTAAATATTTTCTATCCCTGTCAGAAATTCCGATACAAAGTTGATGATGTACCTGAATAAAACAACAGAAAGGCGCGTAAAGAATTTATCCATTAAATAACCGTTCTTCAAATTATTTCACAGCAGACAGAGAATTTGCCTTCAGCCAGCCTGCGGCGTCTGGGCTCCACCGACTTATCAGAAGAAGAGCAATGTGTGTCATGTGCATGTTACCTGGGTAGAGGAATGTGTTTTGTCTTTGTGGTCGCTGTGGAATGTTTATGCAGATGGACACTGTGGCACTCTGCAGAGACGGTTAGAAACGCTGGATTTATCGTAACGGTTGGCAGGCACGCCGTCTGGTGCGTGCAGGAGCTGATGGTGCGAAGTGGATAAGTGGCGGAACTGTTAATTTTCAGTGGTTAAAGCCGTTTAATTGGCCCACGCTCATGTCCATGCTATCCAAAAACACAAAGATTAGGGTATACAGAGCTGTAGTTTTACCTGTTGTTTTGTATGGGTGTGAAACTTGGTCTCTCACACTGAGGGAGGAACAAAGACTGAGGGTGTTCGAGAATAGGGTGCTGAGGAGGATATTTGGCCCTAAGAGGGACGAGGCGACAGGGGAGTGGAGAAGACTACATAACGAGGAACTTAATGACCTGTACTCATCACCAAATATTATTCGGGTAATCAAATCGAGAAGAATGATATGGGCGGGGCATGTAGCAGGTACGGGGGAAAAGAAAGGTGCATACAGGATTTTGGTGGTGAGACCTGAGGGAAGGCGACCACTTGGGAGACCCAGGCATAGATGGGAGGATAATATTAAAATGGATCTCCAAGAAGTGGAATTTGGGGGGCATGGATTGGATTGAGCTGACTCAGGATAGGGACAGGTGGCGGGCTGTTGTGAATGCGGTAATGAACCTCCGGGTTCCATAAAATACGGGAAATTTCTTGACTAGCTGAGAAACTGTTAGCTTATCAAGACGGCCTCTGCTCCATGGAGTCAGTCAGTCATGTCCGTGAAGACTGTAAGTACCTCGATGGGGGTGATATTAATCCTTCAAGGACGAAACGTATCTGTTTTATATAAGGACTCAGTGCGTACCGCGCAGTAAACACTCTCCACTTTGGTTATAAAAACCAGTCTCTTAATGTTTTATAAGGCAAAAGTTGCTGTTTGTTCTGAGATCCGTACAAAACACATAAACGCAATGTGGGCACCACGTAGAATTTTTTAATGTTAAGCCTGGTGGTACGTAAAGTTACCGCTAGGCTTTAAAAGGTTAGGACTGCCCGAGAGAGCGAGGAATTTGCAGAGTATATCAGAGGCTTTGGAATGCGAACTGCAGAAGTCACAGCACCTCCGCACTCTGCGTTTGACAAAGAACTGGACCGGTGTGGGGCTGCAAGTGTATTGTTCTGCACGTCGAAGGTAGCATGAACAAGATGTGAGAGAAACAGCAGCTGTGGCAACAGGTCTTCTCAAGGAATCGACGTCTTTCAGGTTTGTAATTACGCGTTCTTTTTGGACTGCTTGACCTCTGAAGATGGGACCCATAGGATGTCCCGAAACGTCTGTAAATAACTACCAATCTACACCGTGTAACATTCCAGAAGAACGAAGATCCGATTACTAGTTCCCGTGCGAATAATTCACAGGTAGAGACAAAATATGTAATAAACAAAGATTTATTTCTGTGTTTGAAACTTGAAAGCAATTCTCGACATACAGTGATGCTGTCAGTGATGCAACAGCGACGTCGTCAAATGAAGAAGACTGGGAAAATGCCACATACGGCTGGCTATGGGAAATAATAGGCGATGGTGGATATATTGCAACACGTTTAAGCGTCCCTTGAGCCTTACTGATTGTCATGAGAAACGCGACTTTGGTCGGAAATGGCGTTGTGCATAGTGTGAAGGGAATGGTAGGTTGTTACCATATTAACCCTTTGAAGACGAAGCGTATCTGTTTTATATAAGGACTCAGTGCGTACCGCGCTGTAAACACTCTCCACTTCGGTTATAAAAACCAATCTCTTAATGTTTTATAAGGCAAAAGTTGCTGTTTGTTCTGAGATCCGTTCAAAACACATAAACGCAATGTTGGCACCACGTAGAATTTTTTAATGTTAAGCCTGGTGGTACGTAAAGTTACCACTAGGCTTTCAAAGGTTAATAATATTTATGATGGCGATCAACGGATCAGAAGCAGCGTGTGAATAAGAAACGCGAGCTTCCTACCACCGTTAAATAGAAAACACACCGTTGAACTTGACAGTGCTGCCTCAAGCGGAGGCGAAGGGAAGTACATGAAATATGTTAGCCTCCCTAGCCCTCCGCTTGAGGCAACACCGTCAATTTTTAACTTCAGCCTTTTTTACGAAAAATAGTTTTTAGGAGGAATTACTAAAAGGAACGGCGCCTGCATTAATGCCGAATCATAATCTTTCGAAAAATGTATCTCTTGAGAACATCCATTTGGTAACTTCAGGCTTGCGCCGCGATGTTGATCAGATGTGCGTTATCTGGGGTGGTACGCAACGTCGGGTGGTAATCCTTTGCCGGCGTTTTGGGACAACGTATGGGTCCCATCCAGGACTTCCTGACCGTTGAAGATGGGACATACACGTCGTCCCGAAACGCCAGTAAAGGATTACTACTCGACGCTGCGTTACATCCCAGAACAGCGTCTGTCTCATCCGTTCGGTAGTTCAGTAGATCATATTGTCGCCTGCAAACGTTAACATATTCGTACGTATGATACGTCACTTCCTCAAGGATTTCTTGGAATTCGACAGAGGACTGTGTCTTGTCTACGTTAGAAGGCATCCGCTGCTGCTGAGTCGGGTAGATGGACATGTTAAACTTTTGGAACTGGTGAAATTCGACCCAGGAAAAGTGTCAGTTTTAGTGCGGTTAAGCAGTTCCTTCGGCAGCATTTGCAAAGTTGTGCCAACCTGACAGTAACAGCGTGCATACGGAAGACTTCAGACCTGTTAAGTCCTATTGAAATCAATCAATTCATTGTGGCTGTCAAAAAATAAAGATGGGAAATGCCTCCACTGCTTTCACTGGAAAATCTTGCAGATTCTGCATGGCTTCCAGAAATTCTGGGCAGTTTATCTCTTTCAGCTGTGTAGTTTTATTTCATAATACCAATTGAAATTGCGCTTACTGTTAATTTTTATAACCCAGTGGTCAGTTTATGTAACCGACGGTTAATATTAAAAATTCTACGTTCTGCCCACACAGTGTATTTATGTGTTTTGTGTGGATCTCAGAACAAACAGCGATTATTTCCCTATACAGCATTAACTGACTGGTTTTTATAACCGAGACGGAGTGTGTTTACTGCGCGGTACGGGCTGGGTCTTTAAATAGTTACTGTATGTACCACCAGGTTTAACATTCACAAATTCTACGTTCTGCCCACACTGCGTATTTATGTTTTTTGTGTGGATCTCAGAACAAACAGCGATTATTTCCCTATACAGCATTAACTGACTGGTTTTTATAACTGAGACTGAGTGTGTTTACTGCGCGGTACGAGCTGAATCTTTGTGTAAATGAGTTTAATTTTCGTCTTTAATGTTTATTTTGGAGTTGATAATCAAGATACTTCCGCTTTCCCCATTACAAATGGTGTGAGACAAGGAGATGCACTGTCCTGTATATTATTCGACCTAGTCTTAGAAGCGATACTTCAGAAGATGAACATCACTGGTCATATAGGAACAAAAAGTGCAGAAATTTTTGCATATGCTGACGATGTGGCAATAGTGAGCAGAAATAAAAATGCACTAAAAGATATCCTGGTTAATATAGAAACTGAAGCAAGAGAAAGGGGTCTTCTAATTAATGATAATAAGACCAAAGTACATGGAAGTAACGAGAACAGTAGTTAACGGTGACCACCTGCGATGTGCAAAACATGAATTTGAGCATGTGAAAGAATTGTCCTACCTAGGTTAGCAATTGAACCAAACTAACTACACCAATAGTGAAATTGAAGCCAGAATCCACAGTGGAAACCGTTGTTATTGTGCATATGGAAAACTGCTGAAATCAAGAGCATTAAATAGAAGCTCAAAGCTAAAAATATATAAAAGCTTAATAAGACCTGTAGTGACTTACGGATGCGAAGCCTGGACATTAACAAATCGAGAGGAGCAATATTTTAGAATATTTGAGCGCAAAATATTAAGGAAATTTTTGGCCCAGTACAAAATGAGTATGGATCCTGGCGAATTAGAATGAATCACGAACTGAGCGAACTAACAGGAAACACAGACATAGTGAGATTTATAAAAAGCAGAAGAATAGCCTGGCTAGGACATGTGATGCGGATGGATGAAAAGAGAACACCTAAAAGAGTGTTAGGATGGAAAACCAATAGGCAGGAGAATCAGAGGAAGACCAAGGAAAAGATGGATTGAAGATATTGAAGAAGATATACAGATGATGGGAATAAGAGGGTGGAGAATGTTGAATAAGGAAAGAACAGAATTGAGGAGAGTCACTGAGAAGGCTAAAACCCATAGTGGATTGTAACGCCAGTAAAAGAAGAAGAATGTTTATTTTCAAATTTAGGTAGGCCAGGAGGTCACTGTTGCAGTTGACACGTGCCGCTGACCATTTACAAGGCCGCCTTTCTGGTAGTGCATAAACTGTTGTTGTGTCTGCTGACATTACTGCTAATAGGGGATTGGCAACTGATGTGATTGTTAAAGTTCTTACATTTACCGACGACGCTTTAGAGAGAGATCATTCAAACAACTGTAACAATTAACTGGTCGATAAGTTTCTGTGGGGTACAGTGTAGGCGTCTACAACGGAAGAGGGTATGTGTACACTTCAGTCGACCATTGCATATGGAGTTATGCAGATCAGTGGCGTGGATAGGTTTTTGGCGCCTGCGGCGTGTAATTACAGTGACCGACCCTGACAGAAATTATGAACTTTAAAGAATCACATTTATTGAATTTTCTGTTATTTTTTCAGTATTTTAAAAAATGTTAAGCGCAGAAAATCAATTTTTTTTTTCAAGAATTAATTTTGCTGCCCGTTGGACTGTGCTGCCCGTGGAGGCCGCACAGTCGCCCCTCTCCCCTACCAGGTATGCCCCTGATACAGGTGTCTGTTGTTGTTGCGATTTGTAATTTTTAACTGCCTCCCCCTGTACGGATTTTCATGAAATTTGATATCTGAATATTTTTCGAAAGTGTCGACATAATTCAAGTTTCACTAAAATGTGACAAAATAACGGGTACGTTACGTGAAAACCCGTGTACATTTATGATAACATCTCGCTGAATTCTTCTTAGAGTGAGAAATGTTTCAGGCAGATGTAGAGGAAGTCAAAACACGCGTTTAATGTTCGGTAATTTTTTTTTCGAAAATGTTGCCATTTATGAGATACTGTTGAAAAATATGGTACAGCCAGACAGGCCACAGATGACAATATAACACGGCGCATGCGCTTTGCATGCTGGATAGCTAAGGCTGCAGACACACACTCAGAATATGTAATATTTATTGCTTATCCACGGCAACAATGGTTACGCGAACGCGCACCAGTGTACGTTACCCATACATTGCTTGCCTTGTCACTTACAGTGCATTGCGATACTTCAGCTGCTGTTAAGTATTTTCTAAACACAGTTCACTATATTATAATCTCTGGTTATGTATTCTATGATGCTGGAATGTTACCGCCGGATGTAATGTGAATAGAATGTATGATTTGTTTATCGAAGCTACGTTTTGTGTACTGGCTACTGGAGCATAAAGGACGCGTTTCCTGTAATAATTTGTTAACGGCCTGGACCTTATGGCTGTCGTAAAGCCCCCTTTCCCACATACAGCCCCCCCCCGCCGTGTACCGGTTGTGTTTAAGCCGTGCTTTCGACGCAACTCAGTCGACTTGCAGCTTTGCTTAATGCGGCCTTACAGCAACTTTTGTTTCCGTGCCAGTTTTTTTATCATCTAATCCTATTACAATTTCAAAGTTAATAGTCCCGCCTTCTGCTGTTACAGTCAGCCGTAGAGACTGCTGCTGGAAGTTACGGAATAGTTTGGACGATGAAATATGTAGGGGGTGAAGATGCCGGTTTGTAGTGTAGAGGGGAAATGGGTGAGACTTCTTGCACTTCCGTTTAACCCTTTAAAGACGAAGCGTATCTGTTTTATATAAGGACTCAGCGCGTACCGCGCTGTAAACACTCTCCACCTCGGTTATAAAAACCAGTCTCTTAATGTTTTATAAGGCAAAAGTTGCTGTTTGTTCTGAGATCCGTACAAAACACATAAACGCAATGTGGGCACCACGTAGAATTTTTTACTGTTAAATCTGGTGGTACGTAAAGTTACCGCTAGGCTTTAAAAGGTTAAATAAATAAATTGTGTACGTTGGATTGATGATGATGCAACCGTTATTGGTTTATAATAATAACAATAATAATAATAAGTAGCAGCAGCAGGAGCAAAGCGTCTTTTCTTAGCCACAGGCTAAGAAGCAGCAAATTCTTTCGAGATGTCAGCCATTGTAGACACAAACCTTCACAATTGGCATCTTGAAGCTTTTTGCCCTCCTGTTGCTAACCGTGGAATGAGAATGTTTGTGGACAAAGAGTGTCGAATTTGCTGCGACTGAGTTTCTGCGTACTTTTGTGTGACACTGATTCCTTCCGGGAAGGTGAAAAGCGCATTCGTATTTTGGGAGACAGAACTCTGGCGAATCTTCGAATTTAGAAACGAAACGATCAAATAACTTGCGCATGTGAACTTGTTTTAGTGTTTATTGTTCTTTGTCGGCGGCGGCACTTCCTGTTATAGAATTGGTGGGCAGTAAATTGGAACGTACGTGAAAGGAAGCCGTCATCATTTGAGTTACTGTCTCGACACTTGCGATGAATGGACTGAGGCAACTCACAGAAGACCTCATGTCAGGATATTGATCTCTCTACGCCGAGCTATGAACCCAGTGTCTCTCGAGTACAAAGCAGTATTACCAACTTGACAAAGACCGGGCCAGTACATAGACCATTAATGTACTGGCCTGTAAGGGTTCGCGTCGCAGTGAAAACGTGTTAAGACCTGGTTGCCCCTTAAAGGGTCGGGTGGGTATTTAAATTTTAGCCCATAGTTAATTAAAAAATGTATTATTTGAACAGGAAAAGGTACAGTTATGAAATAAAAGGCATTTTATGTAAATCAAAACAGACATTATGAAGCTTGTCTAAGTACCGCGGCACATTTCCTTCTTTTCTGAGTGCATAAAATTAATTTGCAGGTTTGTTTTTCATATGTGTGTTGTTCAGAGGTTAAGAAACCGTATTGTCACATGAACTGCTGTACGAACTGATCACTGGGGGCTACCTAGATGGCTCAGACGTCACCAGGCCTTGTGGGAGAGCTGACACATTAACCTTTTAAAGCCTAGTGGTAACTTTACGTACCACCAGGTTTAACATTAAAAAATTCTACGTGGTGCCCACATTGCGTTTATGTGTTTTGTACGGATCTCAGAACAAACAGCAACTTTTGCCTTATAAAACATTAAGAGATTGGTTTTTATAACCGAAGTGGAGAGTGTTTACAGCGCGGTACGCACTGAGTCCTTATATAAAACAGATACGCTTCGTCTTTAAAGGGTTAAAGGATTAAAAGGCGATATCTGCATTGAACGTATACAGTTCAATTGTCAGTAGTAATGTTTTTCTTAAATACTCGACATGTTTCGATTTATTATAAAATCTTTTCAGGGGTATACATTTTCAAATCTAAACACGTCTTTACGTAGCTGATGATTGAGTAACTATAAATACTTGCAGAATTGGCATACCTGCGTGCTTCCTGCCTTGAATGCACACTGTATTTTGGTTGTGAAGCCTGGAGGAAAGACATAGGCGTAGATGGGAGGGTAATATTAAAATGGATCTCAGATAAGATGGAAGGCTTGGACTGGATTAATTCGGCTAAGGGTAAAGACAGTTTGCGCGTTCTTGTGAACACGGTAATGAACCTCAGCTTTCCATAAAATGGGGGAATTTCTTTACCAGCTGGCGGTGGGGTCAGTGCCTCGTGCCTTGACTTTGTTGTAGGAAAGAATTACGCTTATTTTCTTTTAAGGGTTGGGGTTGAGTGAAAATTGAGGACTTTGCCACAATCTAGTCCTTGGGGTGTACTGTCTAAAAGGAACCGCAGAAAATTGGGCTAAGCCTGTCGTATAAGAGGGCAGGGGAGTTAGGCGGGTGGGTCGGTGGAGGTTTTTAAAGTTTGGGGGATCTTCATTCATGCGTTTCCTAATTCCGCTGTGCAGAAGGAACTGTTGGTGCCTTGACAAGCATTCGTTCCCGTTGTCCTATTGTGGCACCCAGTAACGCTCTCCGGTACTTCTGACCGTCAATGGGCCCCTCAAGAAAACTGAGTGCCAGCCGACATACCATCATGCCATGTTGCCAGCTGTGAGGTTCGGCAGATATTTTTCCCAGTCCTCGTAGCTCATCGAAGAAATATGAAATTTATTTCTGTATAAACTTAATGAAGAAGGTAAAGGTTAAACTTTTCGTTGTGCACGCCATGAAGGCGTATGGGGGTGGAGGTATATGTCCACTAATTCTTATCCTTGGCACAAGATGGAGGTGAGTGGTCACTTCACGTACCGGCCGCTTTAACTCCAGGTACAGACCGCGGCATCCATTGAATAGGAGATCGGGTGGCTCCAGAGCTGTTTTGGACGTTTCGGGAAGAGAAAGCCTTTGCGTCTGCCAGTGTAAAGTTTGAATTATTTGATCGATTTTTCGAAACCTGGTACGGACTTGTTTCGGGCGTGACGGTATGCCATTGGGTTTCATCCAGAGTGTAAGTTTCCAGCAGCCAATAAAATAGCGCAATGGACGCGCAAAATTGTCACCCTTTACTGTAGTGTCAAAAAATGGTGTCTTATAATAGGTCTTCGGAAAATTATTCGGCTTTTTGTAACTTGTTTTAGGATGTGATGTAATTAAGTGAGGACAGGTTCGGCACAGCTTTGTCATTTTTAACATTCACAGATCTGCCATACAGTATATGCTTTTAACCCATGCTGATAACTTGCTGGGAACAGGTTTTCATTTCACCAGTGTGACTACGAATTAACTCACTGCAAGGAACAGAGTCTTTCCTGAGTAGCTAACAGTTTCTCAGCTAGTCGAGAACTTCCCCTGCATTTTATGGAACCCGAAGGTTCATTACCGTGTTCACAAGAGCCAGCCACTTTCCCCTACCCACAGCCAAATCGATCCAGTCCATACCCTCCCATCCTGTTTCTTTAAGATGTTGATTATTCTCCCATCGAAGCCTAGGTCTTGCACGTGGTCCCTTTCCTTCAGTTTTCCCCACCAAAATCCTGTATATACTTCTGGTATCCCACATATCTGTCACATGCCCCGTCCTCTCTCTTCCTCCTTGATTTGATCACCCGATTAATATTTGTTGAGGTGCAAGCTAAATAGTGCTGTCATTCAGAACATCATCGTCATCGCTTCAAATAACATCTGAACTTGGTAAACATTTGTTGGAATTTAAATGTGCCAAGGAATGTGAAACATGAACCATACATCCTGTCCGGTTCCCCTTTCACTCTGAGACAGAATAAACAAGGTGCTGTCTGCTGTTTAGGGCAGCGTGTAGTCGTGTGTGGCTTGTCATACGTGCTACTGTCGCGCTATTTGCCTACGAAATGAGGCTATTCAACCGGTTACTTAAGGGCAATTCACACATACAGCGTTGAACAGCGAATGTGTCCAGACTTTCTCGCCACGGTCCGCTTTGAAAATGATTTGCCAAGGTCACAGCAGATGACAGTAGCAGTCCAGGCCTGTGCGTGTGAATTGAAATACGGCCGTCTGTTTATAGTCTATTGGTAGCATGGGGCCGTCATGGCCGGCCACGAAGGTTCGGGTTTTTCCGGCTAGCGCGCGGACTTTCCCGAAGGCCACAGTACAGTCGCAGTCCAGTGCTTTGTGTGTAGATTGAAATACGGCGGTCTGTTGACGGTCTGCTGGTAGCATCTGGACCATTACGGCTTGCCACGAAGGTTCGGGTTTTTCCGGCTAGCACGCGGAGTTTCCCGAAGGTATTGCAGGCGCAGCCCAGTTGGATTGTGTGTGAATTAGCGTTTAGTTCCAGAGTACTGTCAAGTGTGGCGCGCACACCGTGAGAGTATTCTGCAGCCGTCCTACTAACGTCGCGGTTGCATAGTCATTTTTTCTGCGTGTACGCGGCATGTCCAGGGTTCGTAGACCGATCATGACCGAAGTGTTTCTTGCCTTATTTCAACTCTGTTAAACCCCACGACCCCCCCTCGCCTGTTGCACGATTCTGACCTCAGTGTCCGCCATTAGCGCTACGTACCCTCAGCTATCGACAGCTTCGTTAAATAAACTATATTGATGTAGAAATTAGGCGATTCCGGTGGCTGCGCGGTCTAAGGCGTGGGTCTGCGGCCGCTCGCTTGCTGGGATTGCAGCTTCGAATCCGACCGGGGTCATGAAAGTCTCTTTTGAGTGTTGTGTGTTGTCAGGTAGAGGTCTCTGTGTCGGGCTGATCACTCGTCCAGAGGAGTCCTACCGTGTGGTGTGTCTGGGTGTGATAGTGAATCCTCGATAATGAGTGGGCCCTGGCCCACTGGGGGCTGTCGAACCATTGGAGGAAGAAAAAGTAGTAGTAGTAGTAGTAGTAGTAGTAGTAGTAGTAGTAGTAGTAGTAGTAGTAGTAGTAGTAGTAGTAGTAGTAGTTTAAATGAAACAGTCGTGCTGTCATTAGAACGCCTGATTGAGATCCCGTGGTACATGTGAGCTGAATCGAGATGGCTGGAATTGCACGGCTGAGTTGAACGTTGTAATCTATGTAGGTGTTATGGTATACAGTTTCAGGTGTTTAAAAAGGGATATGCAGAGGCCGGGGGGGGGGGGGGACAGCCCTCCAGGCGGTCACCTAGGGCTAACAGAATGGAGACAAGACAGGAAGCAGCAATAAAATACTTCGACGACTGCACCATACCAACAGAGCCTATTGTTACGATTGCTTTATATTTTAAGCGTGCAGTCATAAGAGATGGACTTAATCGGGAGGGGGGGGGGGCGGGCAGGACAAAAAATTTTGAGCCCGTCCTTAGTACACGAAGAAACACCGAATAATGTACAGTCATTATTTTATCTGACCAATATCTTTTGCCACTTTCCGCTGGTATTCCCACACGCGTGTGGGCGGTGGCTCAGTGGCTGCGACTTAAACGATAAATGAGGCTGTGAGAAGTGACGAAAGGTGTAGGTAATGCAGAATAGTGCCCAGCTTACCTCCGTCATTGGATGTGTCGAGAATCGCAGTTCTGGCTAAGCCAGTTGTGACACCGCAGGGCTGTATGAAAAACGAAACACACAAAGATCCAAAAACGGCGACTGATTTCGCAAGTACGGTACTGTCTAAACAGCAACAGTACATATTGTCTTCTCCTTCTTTGTATATCTACAAAATGGTAACTCAAACCTTATGGAATGCACAGGTGTAGGCATCGGAATGTTGTAACCGCTTTAAAAAAGAAAATTAGTCTGGATCTTATTTAAAGATTCAGTCCGTACCGCGCAGTAAACACACCGTCTCGGTTATAAGAACCAGTCAGTTAATGCTGTACAGGGAAATAATCGCTGTTTGTTCTGAGATCCACACAAAACATATAAATACACTGTGTGGGCAGAACGTAGAATTTGTGAATGTTAAACCTGGCGGTACGTACAGTAAACACTGGGCTGTACAGTGTTAAACCTGGCGGTACGTACAGTAACCACTGGGCTGTAAAGGGTTGCATGGAAGTTAAAGAACAAACATACTGTGCGTATGTGAATCAGGTTGGTGTGGC
Source organism: Coptotermes formosanus (assembly GCA_013340265.1). NCBI lineage: Eukaryota > Metazoa > Arthropoda > Insecta > Blattodea > Rhinotermitidae > Coptotermes > Coptotermes formosanus. The sequence continues at coordinate 618,010 of BLKM01000236.1, read as the reverse complement.
TTAACGTGGGATTCACTGGCAGGTTGTTGCACTAGCAGAGGTAAACATTTGGGTAACACGATAAAGTGAGATTGCGTGAGAAACTGTTCAAGGAAAATGTTGCGTCTGCGGCAGAGTATGTTTATTGTGCGATTTTGGAATGGAATATGGCTTTACGCCAGTGGGCAGGTGCGCACCCAGAATTCTCCCTTTCGGGGGAGGGGGGCCCCCCCCCCCCCGCGATCCCGAGGCTATACATAATTGGTTTGATTTTAAAAATTATGTTATAGAAATCATGCTGTAAGCACAACATAACGCTGTCTGCAACTGCATTTATATACATACGAATATAACTACATGTTCCGTGACTCAGTCACAGTGTCCTGTCTCCTTGTTTTTTTAATTGTATTTATTTTTCAAAATTCTAATGTACCGGTCATCAGCCGATTTCAGTGGCTGATTTCGGCTGACGGAGAAATCACGTAAGACTTTTGATATAATATCTGCAAAATCTGTGTTTTTTAAAGTTTGGGTTTGGGGGGGGCTGCAGCCCGGCAGGGCCCCCTTCCTGGGTGCGCCCCTGTTTGTGGGGGGCTGTACAGAAGAACTGTGTAACATTTTGTTGAGTGCCGTCTGTGTTCACAATTACACACCAAGCCATGAAGACGTATTGGAGTAATGGAGGTGTAGATCCAGACATCATGGATGTCGTTACCACTCGTAGATTGACATGAGTGGCGAGCTGTAGGCTACGGCCGCTTTGTCTCCGACAAAAGCATCTCGAGTACGCTGCGAATACGGGACGCTGTGGTCCCCCACTTTTGTGTGTCGAAGCTACAGATCTGTGCACGTGTGGAGAATCGAATGGCTGTACTGCAGCAAGTACGTGGCCACTGTAACTCATTACCGTCTTCACGTAAGTGTATTTTAGTCCTGAAGTTGGTAAAATCCGTAATACCCTTTTGCTTATTGCTGACACGAAGTGGTATGCAGTATTTGCGTTGCATCATCTTGCATTCATACCATGGAGTCTCCCACTCCATTCTAATGACTGTATCGTGTTGAATCCATCGGAATTGCCTTTCTCATATGGTCATGCATGGTGCCTCTGGCGCTGTAACATACTCAGCCCCGTGCAGCTTTCCCACTGTCCGTGTTTGTTCTCTCTGTGTGAATCTGTTCCTGAAAACACATTAATAACTGGTATTTTTTTCTTGCCATACATGACCGTGTTGGTGCCTCAGGCTATATTTGTTGTGTTGTCTCGTGATTTGAAGCTGTGATTACACCAGCTTCTGTATTTCGTGATTTGAGTGTTTTAGGACTTAGGATTCGTTGTGGGAGACGTTAAGAATGCAGTCCTGAACTGTTCACACACAGCACCAACAGCGTCGTGTAAGTCAGCCTGTGTTATTTGCACCTTATAATACGTCTCCCAATGCGTATTGCGCGTAAAGAAATTTCCAAATCTGTTTGTATTAACTAACTAACAAACTGACTGACTGACTGACTGACTAACTAACTAACTGACTGACTAACTAACTAACTAACTAACTAACTAACTAACTAANAACTAACTAACTGACTGACTAACTAACTAACTAACTAACTAACTAACTAACTAACTAACTAACTAACGCCTTGGAGCAGAGTCCTTCTTGAGACGCTAACAGTTTCTTAGCTAGTCAAGAAATTCCCAATATGTTATGGAACCAGAAGGTTCATTACCGCATTCACAAGAGCTCGCCACCTGTCCCGATCCTGAACCAGGTCAATCCAGTCCATGCTCCCATCCCACGTCTTGAACATCCATTTTAATATTATCCTTCCATCTACGCCTGGGTCTCCCAAGTGGTCGCCTTCCCTCAGGTCTCCCGACCAAAATCCTGTATGCACTTCTCCGCCCCGCGTCAGTACATATAAAGGTAAAGTTTGACCTAGAACAGGCCTTGACGGCCCAGAGGGGGAGTAGACGCATAGCTCTGCTCTTTCTTTAGCCGAAGCGCTAGATGTGGGTGCGTTAACGCAACGCCCCTGTTTGCTTACCCCCGGGAAAGACACCCGGTTCTCTTTGCACAAGATGCTGGGGGGGCCCCAGGGCCGGTGTGGACGGGTGCAGAAAATCTCGCCTCCACCAGGATTCGACCTCCGGACCGTCCAGCCCGTAGCGAGTCGCTATAGCGACTGAGCTATTGCGGCCCACTTAGCAGTGCATAAGCTGTGCTTTCCCAGTTTCCTACTAGGATACGCGAAATCTGCCGAACAGTTATGGTGGCGTGTGTTCTGCAGCTGTAACGGTTCTCCTTCTTAGTCAAGTTACAGCTGTCCCTTTTATCGTGTCCCCGGACACACGAGCCTTATCTCATAGAAAGCCTGGGCATGCCGTGACGCCTGTCGTGCTCGGAGACACGAAAATAGAGACGCCTGTATTTTCAGGCTCCCGCAGCGATGTTGATGAAATCTGCGACTTGGGATATTACGCAGCGCCGAGTGGGAATCGTTTACCGACGTTTCGACACTTCTTGATCCTTAAAGATGGTACCGATACGTTGTCCCGAAAGGATTAACACTCGACGCTGCGTAATATCCCAGAAGATCGCAGATTCCAAAGACGCCTGGAGTTTTAGCAGTAGTCTGTGGATGGTTTCATTGTGACGTCATCTTGGGACTAGGTTTTGAAACTGTGGACCGCATGACTAATTTCATTGCGAAATACGGCAGCTGTATGTCGCGAATTGGCGCTGTTTGCCCAGCGTACTGTACTGTACTGTACACGGGTCCAAACACAAATGTGGCATGACAGGAACAGCGTGTAAGACATCAGCGAGTTAGTTTACGTCAGTAAAATATTCGGCTTATATAATTTTTATGTAGGCTTGTATGTATATGTACATAGCTGGTACAAAGCCAGCAGAGTTCTAATTTTTTCGGTGTCAGAAAGACTAATTCCCTCCCATTACACACACACACACACACACACACACACACACACACACACACACACACACACACACACACAACGTTATTTATACCTTAACGTAAGGAGCCCCTCATGATTATGCAGCCCAGCACGTTGCTGTAACCGTAACGAAATGGAGATGTATTTGTGAGGTACCGGGTTCGAACTTTTGTAGGATGTCGGCTGCCCCGACTTAGAGCTTCTGTAGATCCCCCCGCACCGTTCATTCAGGAAAATTCTCAGACAGATTAGTTAAAGGGTGAACAGATTTTCCAAAAAAATCTACCAGCCACTTCAAAATTCTACGCTTCAGAAGGCTGACATGAAGCAGGTGCCATACTGAGGACCCACAATTCTGAAGTGACCTCTTATGGTGCATGTGAACTGATACACATTTTCGTATGATAGAGAAAAATACCTGCACTGAGTATGCTGAAAATATTAGTCCACCGGGTGCCCGGGATTTGTGCACCCCTGGATTAGACCACAGCCGCTCTTGCCCAAATCCTATACGATTTATCATTCTCCAGTCATCTTTGTCGTAGCTGCGTCAAGTGTCGTAAAACATTCTCACATGCATGATAATGCATTACGCCTTAATGGCGATACTTCGGTTCCACACGGTTACAGCCGCCGGATGGCTTCGGCAGTGTGGTTTGTAAGCCAGTAACGCAGTCTTGATTCGTTTCCAGTCACGCGAGGTTGAAATTGGCGTTAATTGTCAGGAGAAAATAAATTGCGGAAAAAAAATATTTCGCGATATCATAAGTATGATAAACTTACTGTGCGTCCCAGTGGCAGTGTCAGTTACCGTCGCTTTTTGATTTGGAAGATGAAAAGCCAAGACTTAGATATTTTTCCTTCTAGCTTTGTTACACAACGTTCACTGATTTAATTCTGTTTTGAAAAATTCATATGACTTTCAGCGCCTCGTGTCAGTCCGTGTGAGATTTGCGGTAGACAAAGTGACGCTGAGACAGGGTTTTCTCCAAGTAATTCGGAT
>BLKM01000236.1:578936-611123 GCA_013340265.1 Coptotermes formosanus | reverse complement strand
TAGGGAAATAATCGCTGTTTGTTCTGAGATCCACACAAAACACATAAATACACTGTGTGGGCAGAACGTAGAATTTGTGAATGTTAAACCTGGCGGTACGTAAAGTAACCACTGGGCTTTAAAGAGCTACAGTGCGTACCGCGCAGTAAACAAACTCCGTCTCGGTTATAAAAACCAGCCAGTTAATGCTGTATAGGGAAATAATCGCTGTTTGTTCTGAGATCCACACAAAACACATAAATATCGTACACTGTGTGGGCAGAACGTAGAATTTGTGAATGTTAAACCTGGCGGTACGTACAGTAACCACTGGGCTTTAAAGGGCTACAGTCCGTACCGCGCAGTAAACACTCCGTCTCGGTTATAAAAACCAGTCAGTTAATGCTGTATAGGGAAACAATCGCTGTTTGTTCTGAGATCCACACAAAACACAAATACACTGTGTGGGCAGAACGTAGCATTTTTTAAATATTGAAACTGGTGGTACATAAAGTTACCACTGGGCTTAGGAAGGTTAATGATGAATTAGAAAAACTGCTGAATTCATCATAGGCTTGTTGACTGAAGCTTTATGTCACACATTCCATGTAATTCTCAGAGCACTTGGGATTACATCCTTTAAACATTACAAAAATTTATAAAAAAGCAGTCCAAACATCAAGTTTTTGCGTTTGCAGAACCAGTTGTAACTCCAATTTTAAAGCCAGCAGTAACTGACAGTGTTTTATGTCAAGTGTTTCCCTGGTTGTGGTCGAACACAAGCCGAAAAGTGTCGGAAATACGACTTCGATCGATTGAAGGAAAGTTTGACATTATCAACCACTGTACTGAGGTGCTGTTCGGTTGATTATTATTACACGCTTGTACATAAGTCACGACTCCAAATGTCTTTACATGCAGGCCTGTGTGATGAGTTCTTTGTTTGTCAGCAGTCACAAATGTGACTACGGTGCGAGTCTTTGATGTTGCATCAGACAAAATATTCGTGGACAGAACCCGTATTTAGGTAATAAGTTGTTTAAAAAGACGAAGCAACATAAATTAAGTTATTTAACATTAAGGAAAGGTGCAGAGAGGTCTGTGATAGGAGCGATTTCTGGGTCAGAATAGCTTGTTCCCTGGTAGCATCTCCTCCGCAACTTGTTTCCCTGGAATTGTCGGTTTGTTGTTGGCACAAGTGAGTGTTAGCGACTTGTCCATGAGATTGGTGGGAAGAAGGGAGCGCCTCTCACCGCCTCTCGTGGGGGGAAGAAGAAAAGACGTGGCTGGAGGTCGCATGCTATGTTGCCAGATGGCATAACCTGGACGTATCTTCTCTATTTCTCCATCCAGACGGTTGTCTTGGTGATCATTGCGCGTCTTGACGGTGCCTGTAATTAAATACGGAACAGAAATATATGTTTATTTGCGTTAACGTCAGAAGTGAAGGCATTCTGACATAGCGATGATTCAGCTTTGTCTGTTTACCTGCGCGGCGTTGCGTGAGGGTCTGCCGTGTTCTACGTACCCGAACTGGCTGTCCGGACAGCGGCCTCAGGGCAGGCAGCAGCTATGGTCTCTTCCGGAAAAGAATACTGCTTCTTTGTTTCTGTGGGCTGATCGTGGAATCAAACTGGAGATACAAGTTTTCTGGGATGTAACGCCGTATTTACTGGTACACAGTTGGCCGACTCTTGTGCAGTCGACTGACTGCGTGACCCTGATGTTATTAGAACCTCCAGCGGCACCACTGTGGGAACCACAGGTCGGGGTTTAGTTGCTTTATCTTACGAATCTCCTTCGAATAAGACTCAAATATTTCCCACCTCACAGAAAACTCTTTATTGATGCGTGATTTCAGGTTTCCGCCCTGGTGTAGATGAGATCTGGCCTCTTCTGCGATATTACGTAGCGTAGAGTGGTAATTCTGTACCGACGTTTCGGGACGGCATATCGGTCCCTTCTTCAAGGTTTAAGAAGTCCAGGAAGATGGGGCGGATAGGATATCCCGAAACGTCGCTACAGGGCTGCAACTGTACGCTGTGTAATAACCCAAATTTACGCAGGTATCATGTCTTCGCTAACCTTTTAAAGCCTAGCGGTAACTTTACCTACGACCAGGTTTAACATTAAAAACTTCCACGTGGTGCCCACATTGCGTTTATGTGTTTTGTACGGATCTCAGAACAAACAGCACCTTTTGCCTTATAAAACATTAAGGGAATGGTTTTTATAACCGAAGTGGAGAGTGTTTACAGCGCGGTACGCACTGAGTCCTTATATAAAACAGATACGCTTCGCCTTTAAAGGGTTAATGTCTCGTTAACTCTGCGTACGGAAATAATGTCTGCATGTTTTGAAAATAATTTGAAAACGTTTTCAAGTGCAGTTCGTTGCAGTGTGATGTTAAACAGGGTGGAACGTACGTTAATCGTTGCCGTTGAAGGCGTTAAACCACGTACGTGCACGCTACAGTAACGAAACGGGAAAGAGTGTACTCCATAATGAGGTACACTAAATTTCCGGCGGTGTTTTTTAGCAGTTTATCAAACGGGAGCATATTTGAGTTCTGTCTATAAAATTAGATACACGGTTTGTACGTGAGAAAATTGCTAACCTAACTTTAGTATGGGCAGAAATATAACTCGTTAAGTTTATTCGCAGCCGCCGATGTCGAAGTAAAAAAAATCCCACGTCTGTGCGCCAGTACTAGGTCCCCGACAGACGGACAGACATGCCCTCCTCCTGAAGAGGTCTCTGTACCGTGTATTGTGAAGTCCTCCTGGAATTAAGTCGCGCTCTGTGAATCACGGTGAGGCCCATTACAAGAAGTTTCCCCACCAATCTTGCTGATTATTCGGTTTGCTACAGCCTTTCAGCTCCTACATTCTGCCCACCCGCTTGACACCATGATTTATGGCACCCTTCCATTCCCTGTGCCATTGCTTCGGCGAGTCACAAGTATTCATTCAAGACCGGACATCACGTAGCAAGTTTTGTGTCAAAGAGTGGGTAAGCTGTTAGCGATGAGACCGTCAGAAAAGTACGCTCTGTGTTACTTCAATTTAAACTATGCAATTATGGATACATAATAAAATACAAAAAAACATTAAACACCAACAAATGCACAAAGGGGTTTTTTCGTCAATTATAACACACTCCTACATGTTTCGACCCTGCTGGGTCATCTTCGGGGAGAAACTTTCCGTTGTTACGCTAGGTTGCACTATACAGTTGAGGGAGAATGTGCTGTTGACTGTGCACTGCGTTGTTTTTGCAGGCGTGAACTCTTTGTCCCAGTGCAGTCAACAGCACATTCTCGCTCAACTGTATAGTGCAACCTAGCGTAACGACAGCGGGAAGTTTCTCCCTGAAGATGACCCAGCAGGGTCGAAACATGTAGGAGTGTGTTATAATTGACGAAAAAAAAACCCTTTGTGCATTTGTTGGTGTTTAATGTTTTTTGTATAATATAGTGCACGGACATGGAACACATAACATAATAAAACGTACACGGTGACAAGTGGCGGGTTGTTTGTGAACACAGTGGTGTGCCTTCAGGCTGCGTAAAATGTCAGGTATTTCTTCACTAGCTGCGAGAACGTTAGTTTCTCAAGGACTTCCCTTCATCGAGTTATTGAGTTAAGATATATACACTATTGTAATTTTACCTTATGAAACCTGCACTCTTCTGCGATATTACACAGCGTCGAGTGGTAATACTTTACCGACGTTTCGGCACAACATATCGGTCCCATCTTCAAGGGTCAAGAAGCGACGAAGGTCTTGGACTCCTTGACACTTGAAGATGGGACCGATAGGTTGTCCCGAAACGTCAGTATAGAATTACCACTCTGCGCTGCGTAATGCCCCAGAAGAGCGCTGATACCACCGACATCGCGGCCGAAGCCTGAAGTCACGGGTGGTCATTTTACCTGTTGGTTGGTTGTGAAGCGTCAGTGTCCGTTTAGGGGAAGGAAATTCGTTGGGAGTTCCCGAGGACAGGGAGCTGAGGGGAACTGACAGAAAGGAAGTAATGCGAGGCTGGAGAAAATTACATGACGAGGAGCTTTGTGATTTGTACGCATGAAGTCCAGAAGGGTAAGGTGGAAGGTAAAATTAACGCTCGTGAGAGGGATAAGAAATTCGTGAGAGATTTTGTTTTAAATATCTGAAGCGAAGAGACACTTGAACGAAGTAGGCGCACAGCAGTTGATAGTATTAAAGGAAAGCGTGATTAATTTACTTCTGATTAATTGAGTCTCGTTTGTTGGATACAGGATGCTGAGTTCAACGGTATGTGCATACTCATGTCTTCTCTAACTCTTTTCTGACCACCACAGCTACCGCGGGATCTCCCGGCGGATGCCGGCTTTCTCTGCGATAAGACTAGTCTTCTTGGTGCGGAGATAAAAGAAACGTTGTGGGTGGTGACACATAATACAGCTACTGTGTTACAGGCGGCTGTACCTTATCACCAAAGACTGGATGTTTAAACATCACCGTTACGTAAATCGTCTGTGTTTGCATGTATTACAGTTGTATCCACGCTGCCAAATATCATTTGTATATTTTTTGTTCATATTTTAATTTATTTAGACTGAAAGCTAAGAAAGAGGGCGGATGCCTCGAGATACGCCATAGCAAGGTATGTGGTCACGTGGTCGCTGGCCAGTTATCTTCGTTTCAGTGGAGCGCCTGCATACAGAATCTATTCACGTGTTTCCTATTCGCGCTACAGAAGTAACAGTGTTTACTCCTTCCGCGCCAGACATTTCCCTTACCAGTTCCTGCATTTTAGCGCACTTATCCGTCACTTGTCGCGGGTTCGTACTTCGCGGTTTCTCAAATTCGTGGGGTCGCCCCAAAAAGTACGTCACTCGGACCGTTCAGTGGATAGGAGCATCAGAACTGTTCGACAGCTGGAACACAGGTCTTCGAGTCGTACCACGTGGCGTTCAGGGGGTTGAAGTAAATAGAGCAAGTCCCATTGCAGTGGTTCTGCAAAAGAAAGAAAAACACTGAAAGATACTAAAATATTTTACATTGTTCATACAATGCAGTGTCGGTAATCAACTAACAGTACTCAGTAAAACAAAACTAACTGTATTGTCCCCTGATGGTGATGCCATAAGGGATCGAAACATGTAGCAGTGTTCAACGTGACATTGTAACGTACCGTGTGTGCGAACAGTGCGGTGCATTCTGTGGGACTGAGTGTTGTGAGTTGGTACTCAAACAGTCTTTCTGGGGGCGATTAATTGTTCGCGGATTTTCATGGGGTGGCTCGGACTAACTGCCATGAAAAGCGAGGGTTGTGTGTGTAATTTGTTTGTCTTATAGCCTTTCACCAACGCATGAGGTGCGACGAAAGAGTCGGAAGGATGAGTTAGCCGAAACTTCAGGAGATGGAGGGAATGTGGGATGAATGTGACGGGAGAAGTGTCGGCAGACGGAATGTGAACAAGAAGTAGAGGGAAGTAAACAGCAAGGTGTTAGTGAGCTCTATGTTCGTATTCCTTTGGTGTTCTGGGTTGGTTAAGGTAAGTTCAAGTGAAGGAAACACGCTGAGACCGAATTGTGAATTTGCACACGCAATCTCACGGTTCAAATCATGCTTCAAATTAAGCACGGAATTGTCTTGAATGCTTCATTCCCTTTTTTTAAATAACAATGTAATTCGTATCTCTGTGACATCTAATATTTACAAACAGAAAGATGGAGGAAGCGTTGAACGTGCCAGACATGGCTAAGGAAAAGATCAGGTAGAAATAAAAATCATACCTGGCACCCCGTACTTGGTGGATATCTCAAAGTTTGGTAGACGAAATGTGCGTAATTGGTGGAATATGAACAGTACTGGACTTCGGGTTGTTTATTTTATCACGTCTTAAAGAGCTGTCGGTTTGTGCTGTAGTGTCCGAGATTCGGCAAGATACTGGCTGCGGGCCAAATCTGGCTTCAAAGTATTCGTCCTTGTTGACGCTAAGACTTTCTGTGCTTACTGTCTTGAAATTTATGAGGAGAGGAACCGCGTGGTCCATTTAAGTCATAAAACAGCCCACAGAATGTGGCGGGAAAAAGGACTTTAGCCTAGCGGTTACTTTACGTACGACCAGGTTCAACATTAAAAAATTCTACGTGGTGCCCACATTGCGTTTATGTGTTTTGTACGGATCTCAGAACAAACAGCAACTTTTGCCTTATAAAACATTAAGAGACTGGTTTTTATAACCTAAGTGGAGAGTGTTTACAGCGCGGTACGCACTGAGTCCTTATATAAAACAGATACGCTTCGTCTTTAAAGGGTTAAATTAACGTGTGCAAAGGAACGGGTTGCAACGTGGCGATGGATGCTAAGTTTGCCGGCATACCGCGGAGAGTGGATTTATTTACACATGGAAAGCTTACGAACTTTCGAAATATCCGGTAAAACGAGACCCAGACAGGCCTGCCACCGCCATTGTGGGGCTGTAAACGTAGGGTAACGAAAGGCAGTGTGTTTGGGTTTTGAGAGCGTTTACGCTGTAGTGTCCTGTACACCAGAAAAGTACTGGAAACCCCGTTATAATAGGATCGACACTCTTCTGCGATATTACGCGGCGTCGTGTGATAATTGTTCACCGACGTTTCGGGACAACGTATGGGTCCCATTCTCAAGGGTCGACAGTCCAAGCCGGACTTGGACTCTTGACCCTTGTGGATGGGACCGATAATTTTGTCCCGAAACGTCGGTAAAGGATTGCTATACGACGCCGCCTAATATCGCACAAGAGCGCAGATGTCATCAACATTGCGGCGCAAGACTGAAATTAAGGCTGGTTATGTCGGCATCGGTTTATACGACACGTCGCATATAGCGTCAGATATTCTGTGGTACCAGTTCATTCCTCACTGTTAACCGTGGAGAGGGAGTACCTAGATAAGATTTTAGATTGAGGTCGGAGTCGGAGTCGGTACATTTTTACCGACTCCGACTCCACAGCCCTGAAAAGAAGTAACGAAAGCCCAGCGGTTACTTGACGTGCTACCAGATGTAACATTCAGAAATTCTACGTTCTTCCGACGCACTGTATTTGATGTGATTTCAGGCTTCCGCCGCCGTATTGATGAGCTCTTCGGGGATGTTACGCAGCGTGGAATGGTAATTGTTTACCGACGTTTCATGTGTTTTTGTATGGACCTCGGATTAAACAAACTTTTGCCCTATACAACCTTAAATGATTAGTTTTTATAACCGAGACGGAATGTGTTTACTGCGCGGTACGGACTGATTCCTTAACTAAAATAGCTTAAGTTTTTGTCTCCTTAAAGGGCGTCATTACGCGGACACTCTGACACCTGAAACCCCACCAGCTGCCGGCGAAAACAGCCTTATTAGGGGCAGTGTGAAGGCGAGATTGCGTGTACAGAGTTTTTCGATTCGTTCAACACTACATTCGTAAAGGTCATGAGTCTACAATGCAGTGTGCAACATGAGTCTACAATGCAGTGTGCAACGACATTGTTTATGGCTTATCCTTAGATCTAATGAAACCGGAAATGGTCACCAGACTTTGGCGTGCACACGTGTCTCGTTGCATAACTCTGACGGTAACTGTTTTCTTTTGAGTTCTACATGGAAACGCCTCATTTTTGACGCTACTACGTGAGAGACATGCGGCTGACAATGGTCAGTGGACGTCTGCGTCAGTTGGACGACGTCTGAGAACGAATGAATGAATAAATGGCGGAGTAAAGTAGGCGGCGTCACGATTATATAAACACGTTTTGGTCGCCTTCGCAAAATGGCAAAAACGATTATTAGCTTCGTCATGCGCCTGTCCGTCCGTCCGTCCGTCTGAGGTTTATGTGAGGTGGTCTATGATTTCTGCACATCAAGGAAAGAAGATGAGCCGTGCAGGTTGCAAGCGTGGGAAAGAACAAAATGCATGCAGGGTTCTGATGAGGAAACCTGAAGGAAAAGACCACTTGGAAGACATTGGCGTAGGTAACGATATAATATTAAAATGGTTCGCAAAAGAATAGGATGGGTGGACGTGGACTGGTTTTATGTGGCTGGGAGTAGGGACACGTGGCAGACACTTGTGAACAGCGTGATGTAGCTGTTGGTTGCATAAAGTGCAGGCAACTTCTTGCATAACTGAGGAACTCTTAGCTTCTCTAGACTGACTGACTGACTAACTACACTAAGTAACTAACTAACTAACTAACTAACTAACTAACTAACTAACTAACTAACTCCATGGAGCAGAGGCCTTCTTGAGAAGCTAACGGCTTCTCAGCTAGTCAAGAAATTCCCCGCATTTTATGGAACCCGAAGGTTCATTACCGCATTCACAAGAGCCCGCCACCTGTCCCTATCCTGAGCCGGCTCAATCCAGTCCATGCCCACCCATCCGACTTCCCGAAGATCCATTATAATATTATCCTCCCATCTACGCCAGGGTCTCCCAAGCGGTCGCCTTCCCTCAGGTCCCCCACCAAAATCCTGTATGCACCTCGTTTCTCCCCCATACGTGCTACATGCCCCGCCGATCTCATTCTTCTCGATTTGATTACCCGAATAATATTTGGTGGTGAGTACAGGTCATTAAGTTCCTTGTTATGTAGTCTTCTCCACTCCCCTGTCGCCTCGTCCCTCTTAGGCCCAAATATCCTCCTCAGCACCCTATTCTCGAACACCCTCAGTCTTTGTTCCTCCCTCAGTGTGAGAGACCAAGTTTCACACCCATACAAAACAACAGGTAAAACTACGGTTCTGTATACCCTAATCTTTGTGTTTTTGGATAGCAACCTGGAAGACAAAAGATTCTGCACCGAATGATAGCAAGCATTCCCCGACTTCAATCTGCTCTTAATTTCTTCATGAATGGAGTTTCGATTCGTTAGGGTTGCGCCCAAATATTTTAATTCTTCCACCCTTTCAAAGGGTTTATTATCTATCTTTGTGTTGTGACTGTGTCCTGCATTGATTTCGAGACGTTAGCTTCTCAAGAAGTAGAGTCGGTTGGTTGGTTGGATGGATGGTTGGTTGGTTGGTTGGGTAGCTATGAAGGGCAATGTGTCCTACAAACAACTTCCCTAGAATCCCATTACCTAGAACATCATTATGTTGACTGCAGTAGTATTTTGTTATAGTCGGCATTCTTCAGGCAAACATGAATTTTCGTTCAAGGGGCCTGGGCGTTAGCATGATCGTCGTCTGGCAATAGGAACGTCATTATAGCAAGGTACGTAGTGTGGTTATGGTGAACCTTTTGTAGCACCGTTACTGCCCATTCTCTGAGCAGCGCCTGTCTTGACAGTTGTGACACTTCAGCAGTGCGTGTACGGAAATAACATTAGTTTCATTTTCGTCGGCAACCTTTGTTTGAAACATATCTTTCCCCTATGATATGTATTATCCGTTTTACGCTATCCCTGAGCACGGTAGCTGTCACAAGATGTCACGGCGGATGCCAGGACTTCCTTGCAATAAATCTGCTGTGCTTGGGGACGCAGTAAAAGGGACAGTTTGTATATAGAATTCGACGCTCGAGATGCGCGCAAAGACCCATATACGTCTTTACGTAAAATACCAGTTTTTGTTTTTGTCCGATTCGTAGTCCTGACCCCTTCTACCTACTCACAATAGGTGTCGAGGTTGTTTATTTTCACTTGATCACACTCAGACACACACCACAGTCGGTAGGACTCCTCTGTACGAGGGATCGGCCCGTCGCAGAGACCTCTACCTGCCAACACAAACGCTCGCAAGAGACAAACATCCATGCCCCCGGGTGGGATTCGAACCCGCAATCCCAGCAATCGGACGGCTGCAGACCTACGCCTTAGATCGCGCGGCCACTGGATGTTTTTGTCCGATTTGTAACCAAAATTTGGAATTTGTCGACAGATCTGAGCAAATTCTCCAGTTATCAGACGTCGCGTAGCTTTGTAAGCGGTTGTTCAGTCGTTACCTTCCGACAGACAGACATACAAGCGCAGTATTGAAACGTTTCCTTTGCAGACTGGCGGACTACTGAGGAACACAAACATGACCATCGTTGTTCAAGTTTCAAGTTAAGATTTCGTGTTCAGACTGGTGATGAGTGGAAGTTGGCCACGATCATGTTGTTGTGATTATCTTAGTGCTTGAGCAATAACATGGGTCATCTTCAGCAGCAAAGCACTGCTGCTTTGGTGTGGCTATGCTGAGTCATCCGCAGGGATCTGGAGTACTGAAAGTTTCTCACTCAGCAGGGAGCAGTGGAATCGAAGCATGGCTCAGTGTAGTCGGGTTGCTTCTTTTGAAAGCAATTTGATATGTTGTGTACTTCACTTGTAAAGAACATCATCCTGATTAGATGCTGGAGATGGTATCTCCTTCCCGTCGGGAAAGCTGATCTCTTACACGTGATTTCTAGCAATATACTAATATTTTGGAACATGTTTATGGCAAATCCTTTTTTGGCGTCCTCGAAACCAAAAATGCGCCCGCTAGTTTTACGGTGCGAACTGTATCTTTAACCGTTTAAAGCCTAGCGGTAACTTTACGTACCACCAGGTTTATCATTAAAAAATTCTACGTGGTGCCCACATTGCGTTTATGTGTTTTGTACGGGTCTCAGAACAAACAGCAACTTTTGCCTTATAAAACATTAAGAGACTGGTTTTTATAACCGAAGTGGAGAGTGTTTACAGCGCGGTACGCACTGAGTCCTTATATAAAACAGATACGCTTCGTCTTTCAAGGGTTAAATATAATGCAGGTTAAGTTCAGAGTTCAAACGTTAAGTGGAGGTTCTTGACTAAACACTTCTTTATGGCTATTATTTCTGCTCTTCGGTTTAACAACTGTTGTCCAGCTGAAGGATTTATTCATCGTTGACCATAAACGTCAGGTTGATTTAAATGAGCCGCTTTGACCCCTGGGGGACTGCTTTCAGTTTATAGCTTGATGTTTTGAGTTTGTCCCTGGAATACGTTGATACCAATTATCGGTTCGAATAGCACAATCCGAGGAGTCCGGACAGCTCGCTTGATGTCTGTTGTCGAGACTAATGGAAGTGCTGAGGGCGGTTTAAGGAACTTCAGTGGTCTATTTTAAGACGTTCTGTGCTTTCATCTGAAAGGAAAGCCCCTGAATGACGCCAATACTGTTAGCCTGCATAGACGGCATTCCTAGGAATGGCAGAGTCAAATCGGCCACCCTGCCGTAGCAGGCTGAAGACAGAAAGGTGATTTTCACGCCGCAACGAATTGTGTTGGAACAGTTCTGAACACAGATGCAAGATGCCGTTGATATGGCTCCAAGACAAGGGGTTTCCTGTGAATCGAGAGCGTTCCGAGATGCAGCTGACGCCCTTGAGAGGAGTAATGTATCTAACATCCAGAGCGAAGGAATTCACAGTATAGAAACGCGAGGAACCGTTGCTTGAAGCTAATTAAGACCCTGGTCAAACACTGTTTGATAAAATCTGCTGTACTGTATCCCGTTATAATTTGTTTGAAGTGCTACGAACGCACGGCTGAGACAACAGGTGACCGTGGTTGCCGATTTTTTGGGATGTGGCTGTGTGTCATTAGAGGAATTGATTCTCGACATTTTGGAGGTTCGTAGTGCCTTAATATCGAGAGTGAATGAGGACGTAGATTTTTCTTTTCGGTGGTTGTACGTAAAGAAACAACTGGTATTTAAAGGTTGACCTCCTACACACACTGATTTTTCCTTTCCGGGTGGTGAGGTACTTCACACATGCTACTCGTTACCCACCGGAATTATTCACAAATATTTTGTCTGTTTTTTAATCTTTAATATGTGTTTTAAACCATACATTATTTTTAAAATTTAATATTTTATATCTGTGCGTTGGTTCCAAAAACTTCTGTAATATTTCGATATATGTATTCTTTGTAATTCACCTCTCTGAAGATGACCACATGAGTGGCCGAAACGTGTGGGAGGTGTACGGTGTGTACAGTACATTTTCATACAGTTATATGCATTTGTTAGATTTTATATTGTGTCTGGTTAGTTTATCATTTAAGTCCCTGTTTCGATCCTTGTCACCCCCATCACCATCTACCAAGTTACCCTTGACACGTGACACAGAAAACTATTAGCTCTTAATGTCACGTGTCCGTTACTTTTATCTGATATTAACTAAAATTGGAAAGTATTTGTACAATGTCCTAGTAACTGCTTAGTGTCTGAATTCTTGGACATTCTTTCTGTTGTTATTGAGTACTTAGTCGCCGCCAGTCACACAGGCGTGTCGGTACTTGTCGGAATATGCCGAAGACTGTTGCCCTACAACACTGTGATGCAGCCTGCACTTCGTAGCGTTTCGACTTTCCACTGCTCGTCTGAGAACTTGGCGCCAGCTTCCGCTAAATCACAGTGTTCTATCTAAGACGCTAAGGGCCATGTTCATATTGAAATTTCGAAGAAGAAATACGATTCAACAGACTGTATAGTCCCTTCCAATGAAGACGCCGCCTCTGTTTATGTGTTGGTATATACAGTTAAGGTTTGTTATGGACCAGGGAATCCCGGGACTCAACTGCTGTGACCCGCTAAAATAACACAAAAATTTACACGGTGTTTTTTTCATTATAGGCGTTGAAGTTTTGAAAGCAAAGCAGAGAGAAATCCAACGCTTTTGTTTATCGGTATCTGAACAGGCTGTTATTCCAAAACTTGCTGTTTGTTATTATTGTTATTATTATTATTATCATCATCATCATCATCATCAACATTTTTGTATTTTTATGGACCACGTTTTATATCTAAAAGAAGACAAATTTGACACGTTTTGACCTGTCAGCTCTTTTCAATGAGAAATATGACATTACTGGCGCTGTGTGGGTTTCACTAGCCAGTGCCAGCTACGCGATGGCTAGTCTCATTCCGCGTTCCACGTTTCTTTCTGTTGGGTGTTTGTTCTGTGCCCTGGGAAATAGTGAAAATTCTGTTTCACGCAAACGGGATGTTGGAAACAAACGACTTTGTATTTTCTTAGCCTTTTTACCTAATTCTTTGTCACACAGCTCGCAGCGGAATTCAAAATTCGGGAACGGACCTCGCAGGAAATATTAAATTTCAGAAGCATCATCAGGCTTTTCACTGCATACGTATTGGGGCACCCCCGTTTAGTTGAGCATTAAAAGGGCCCCAAACCGAACCATAATTGACCAATTCTACACCATGAAAGTAATTCTTAAAGTAAGATTTCACGTAAGATAGGCGCCTCGGAATACAATTTTTTCAGGTTTCCATTAATTTCCTTGTCATTGTTTTAGAAAATTTGCTTCAAAATGGGACGGACGTCCGCGGCTTAGCTATCCAGTTTCCTTTGCCATAATTCGACTTTTAAATAAATATTTTTAGTTTATCACTGATCTGCAGAATATTATTCTAATCGCCTTGCATCGAAGTACTGATAGTTTCAGCTTCTGAAATACGTCTTTTAAATATTCATTTTCCTGACGACATGACTGTCGCTGAAGGTGGGCACGCGGCCGTGATGTACCGCTGTCACATGCAGGTCATGTTCGTCCCTCATCTCGAACACTCACGTAAAATATCCTTCCATCTTTAACGACAGTGAAAAGACAAATTTTTTCGGAACTTCTGGCTAACGTACTTGTCTTTAAACTGAAGTTTCTGTACGTACCGCCAGGTTTAACATTCACAAACTCTACGTTCTGCCCACACAGTGTATTTATGTGTTTTGTGTGGATCTCAGAACAAACAGCGATTATTTTCCTATACAGAATTAACTGACTGGTTTTTATAACCGAGACGGCGTGTGTTTACTGCGCGGTACGGACTGTAACCCTTTAGAGCCCAGTGGTTACTATACGTACCGCCAGGTTTAACATTCACAAATTCTACGTTCTGCCCACACGGTGTATTTATGTGTTTTGTGTGGATCTCAGAACAAACAGCGATTATTTCCCTACACAGCGTTAACTGACTGGTTTTTATAACTGAGAGGGACTGTGTTTACTGCGCGGTACAAGTTGGATCTTTAACCCTTTAAAGACGAAGCGTATCTGTTTTATATAAGGACTCAGTCCGTACCGCGCTGTAAACACTCTCCACTTCGGTTATAAAAACCAGTCTCTTAATGTTTTATAAGGCAAAAGTTACTGTTTGTTCTGAGATCCGTACAAAACACATAAACGCAATGTGGGCACGACGTAGGATTTTTTAATGTTAAACCTGGTGGTGTGTAAAGTTACCGCTAGGCTTTAAAAGGTTAAATAAAACAGATTAGAACTAGATACAGTGACATGTATTAATAACCAACGCTTACATAAATGATAAAATTCAATATTCAGACATCTTTACCATCTGTGTACGAGTTGGTTATCGATACGTATCTAAGTATATAAGCACATACACTGTATGGACAATGTTCGATTAGGCCCAGGTTGCGTCCTTAACCTTTTAAAGCCTAGCGGTAACTTTACATACCACCAGGTTTAATATTAAAAAATTCTACGTGGTGCCCACATTGCGTTTATGTGTTTTGTACGGATCTCAGAACAAACAGCAACTTTTGCCTTATAAAACATTAAGAGACTGGTTTTTATAACCGAAGTGGAGAGTGTTTACAGCGCGGTACGCACTGAGTCCTTATATAAAACAGATACGCTTCGTCTTTAAAGGTTTGAAGTCCTGGCTTTGACACAAGTAACTTATGCCTGTCTGTAGTGTTGCTGTAGTATTTGGTTCACACCCTTCGAAGCAATAATCTGTACGTAAACCACGCAGTGTGTCCAAACGACGCACTGGGATTTCCACATGGATCAAAGCTTGAAGTCTTCCTTGAATTCCTGACGCTCAGTTCGTCCCTTCTGTAAACACTCCCGGGAGATTTATAGTCATGTAGCTATCTATAATATCGCAAAGGTTTGCAGCTTTGCTTGCCTGTATAATTTCTTTACAGTAGAGTTAATCCTCTTGTATTTTATCCCCTCATTAACATATCGTACTTACGTCATTATGTATGCGTCCTTAGCCATATCCGTTGCCTCATCTTTCTGAACGGCAAGCTGTTTGTTTCTTATCGTTCCAAACATCCGCTCGTTAAAACCTGCCATATGTGAGATTTGGCAGTGCACAGTGCCACTGGACAACGGAGTGCTTGGACGCTGTCTTATGCCAGACCCTCCCACTGTGTTAGTGGAAATATTGTGTGTGTTATTTAATGACGCTGCAAGTTGCTAAGGTTATGTACAGTCGGTGATAGATGAACAGAGGCGCACCCAAGGGGGTTGCGGGGCTGCAAGCCCCCGCTCCAAAACCGAAATTTAAAAAGATTCAGATTTTGTAGATATAATGGTATCAAAAGTTGTACGTGATTTACCCTTCAGCTGAAATCAGCCACTAAAAGCGGCTGATGACCAGTACATTAGAATTTTGAAAAATAATCAAATTAAAAAAAAAGACACGACGCTGTGACCGAGTCATGGAACATGCCGTTAAATTCGTATGTATATAAATGCAGTTGCAGACAGCGTTATGTTGTGCTTACAGCATGATTTTTATAACATAACTTTTAAAATCAAACATAAAATCATATTAGCCTCAGGGTCAGCCACCCCCCCCCCCCCCCCAAGGAAAGATTTTGGGTGCGCACCTCAAAGTGACTGAGTATGGAGGCCTAGGATAATAACACTGACAGGGAAAAAGCCGAAGTAAAACACCTGTCAGTTTTTGTACCACAAATCGCACGTTGGGTGATCTGGTATTAACCCTTTAAAGACGAAGCGTATCTGTTTTATGTAAGGCCTCAGTGCGTACCGCGCTGTAAACGCTCTCCACTTCGGTTATAAAAACCAGTCTCTTAATGTTTTATAAGGCAAAAGTTGCTGTTTGTTCTGAGATCCGTACAAAACACATAAACGCAATGTGGGCACCACGTAGAATATTTTAAGCTTAAACACTGTCATATGTATAGTTACTGCTAGGCTTTAAAAGGTTAAACCCGACCTCTCCGCCGTAAGAGGCCGGCGACTGTTGGTAGAATTCCTTTTCTGTTGCTGTGAGAGGCATTTCCCGCAGTAGTAAGACTCGAGATGGGCGCTCGAAGGGACAATGCTGTGTTAATTGGACCAGTTCCTACCGCCTGTTTCACCGCCACTACAAATAAAATAATCACGCGGTTTTTTGATCCGTTTCCAGATATCGTTTCAATTTTGCCTGCGTTCATATCCGTAGCAGAAACGGTTCTCTGACAAATAACGCACTGACGTCAGAGACTTGTAAATGGAAGAGGTGAATAAGCGTCATTTCAGCCTTCAGGCGCCATATAAATGAGATCTTAAGTGTTCTGGGATGTTACGCAGCGTTCATTGGTAGTTGCAGACGTTTCGGGACAACCGGTCGGCCCCATGTCAAGGGTCAGGCAGTCCAAGGAGATGAGACCGATAGGTCGTGGAGAAACGTCGGTAAGGTAACTAATTAACCAGTTAACGCTGCGTAACATTTCAGAAGAATGTCTCAAGAGGTGAATAACTAGCGGTAATTTCTGAAGTCCACTTTGCACCCCTGGTAGTTGCGCCGTAACATTTCAGAAGAATGTCTCAAGAGGTGAATAACTAGCGGCAATTTCTGAAGTCCACTTTGCACCCCTGGTAGTTGCGCCGTCTTTCGTTTTTCTCGCAACTTGTGTCATTTAAGTTGAAGTCAGAGTTTTGAGCGATTGATAAGCAGACGCCTGAAATATCGACATTGACTGTTAAATTTAAGTGCTGTTAACACACGCACTGGAGCCCACAGTTTCAACTGCTGGCGGTGACATAGGCTTTAGTGACGACCGCTTAGCAACTTTCTCAGCGACGCTCGGTGTCTGCACTGCGTACAGTACTGACATGGATATGGGGCATTGGTACAGCGATGCTTCAAAACCGAAGTACTTAAAGAAAACGCTGAGTGCTACGTTTTCCACCATAAATTTTACAAGAACACCTCTGGGATCGATGTCGGGCCTCCGCGGTGAAAAGCCGGCGACCAACCGCCTGAGCAGCGGTATTGTCGCCGCTGGAGAGAGGAAGCGGTTGGAAGGCATATTCGATAAACTCACTCACTCACTCAGTAGTATAATATCAACCCTTTAAAGACGAAACGTATCTGTTTTATATAAGGACTCAGTGCGTACCGCGCTGTAAACACTCCACTTCGGTTATAAAAACCAGTCTCTTAATGTTTTATAAGGCAAAAGTTGCTGTTTGTTCTGAGATCCGTACAAAACACATAAACGCAATGTGGGCACCACGTAGAATTTTTTAATGTTAAACCTGGTGGTACGTAAAGTTACCGCTAGGCTTTAAAAGGTTAAACAGTAGAGTGGGCGTGTTAATACAGGTATATTTTGATCCTCAAGTTCCAGTGGTTACTTTATGTACCGCCAGGTTTAATATTCAACAATTCTACGTTCTGCCCACACAGTGTATTTATGTGTTTTGTGTGGATCTCAGAACAAACAGCGATTATTTCCCTATACAGCATTAACTGACTGGTTTTTATAACCGAGACGGTGTGTGTTTACTGCGCGGTACGAGCTGAATCTGTTATAAAAACCAGTCAGTTAATGCTGTATAGGGAAATAATCGCTGTTTGTTCTGAGATCCACACAAAACACATAGACACACTGTGTGGGCAGAACGTAGAATTTGTGAATGTTAAACCTGGCGGTACGTATAGTAACCACTGGCCTTTAGAGGGTTAAAACGAACTACCTGTGTAACCAGTGTGCCATGCTGTCCGTACCAAACGGGTCTAATTCAGTGTGACACTCAAGTAAGCTGTTTGTAAGGGAAGCATCGCCGGGACCCCACACAAGTCGTGTATGCACATGTTAAACGTTACAGCTTCCGTCCTCTAAACAAACTGGGATTGATTTCCTTAGCCACATAAACACCACGAAGTTGGGGGAGAAGGCGATGCTGCTCTGGGAACACACTTTGTCCCTCAGTTCCAGACACATCATAGATTGTCTGAACTCTTTGACGTGTTACAGGCGTCTAAATAATATTCAGAAGGTCATTTTTAAAACGTGAAGATGAAGGCGGAGTGTTAAAAGAAATTTTTAGGCCCAATGCAAATATGTAATTCATGATGCTGTGTGCGTGTAGTGCTGAACTGGCGGCGGGTGTACAGCCGTGTGAGAATTTATATAGAAAATATGGAACAAATTCCGACTTTGCGCGCCTCTCCCGTCTTCCCCCACCAGTGGTGGGAATACGTGTACAGCCGCATATGTTTCGATAGGCTAAAATCGCCCTTGAATATATGAGTATTGGTGTCCACAAAACTTCATTCCCTTCCTACACTTTACTAGCATCTACGTTTCTTTCTTACCGTTACAGTGCTTGCTTTACATTGTGTGTGATACGTCTGTATTGAAAATAAACAAACCATGGTATTATTAACCCTTAAAGCCCAGTGGTTACTTTATGTACCACCAGGTTTAACATTCACAAATGTTATGTTCTGCCCACACAGTGTATTTATGTGTTTTGTGTGGATCTCAGAACAAACAGCGATTATTTCCCTATACAGCATTAACTGACTGGTTTTTATAACCGAGACGGTGTGTGTTTACTGCGCGGTACGAACTGTAGCCCTTTAAAGCCCAGTGGATACTTTACGTACCGCCAGGTTTAACATTCACAAATTCTACGTTCTGCCCACACAGTGTGTTTATGTGTTTTGTGTGGATCTCAGAACAAACAGCCATTATTTCCCTATACAGCGTTAACTGGCTGGTTTTTATAACCGAGATTAAATGTGTTTACTGCGCGGTACGAGCTGAATCTTTAAATAAAGCTCATGCCAATTTTAAAGACTAAAATTTACATGAGCTTCATTTGAAATTAAAAGTAAAATATTATTAAAATATTACTAACAATATGAAGTTTAAGGCTTTAATATTTTAGTATTACCGCTGTGCTGCTTGGTGTTTAGCGGAGCCGCTTCAAACTGGTGCGTTTTGCCAGTTTTGTTTGCTCCCGCCAGTTGTGTTTGTATATTTACATGTTTGTGTTAGTGTCGAGTAGCAGATTGACCTACATCCTAACGAATCGTTTGATAAGGGAGTCGGTGTTTCTGTGGGTGTTTAGGGACTGACGGGCTATTAGGTGCTGTTTGTTATGACTTGCGTCTCACACTAATATAAACTGTGTGTACTCTGTCATCCGTCAGTTGGCACATCCAACCTCCGGTGTCTTAAAACTAGAAAACAAACACGCAGAGATATATGACTGTATAAAAGCCTCAATTCTAAAGCAAGTGTTAGGAAGAATTCGGAGTTTATATCTGGATTACATGTTAGGAGTGAATGTTTAGTTTCTTGTCCAGACCGAAAGTGAGTAAATTTTTTTGTATCCACTTCCTTAAACGTTTAAAGACGAAGCGTATCTGTTTTATATAAGGACTCAGTGCGTACCGCGCTGTAAACACTCTCCACTTCGGTTATAAAAACCAGTCTCTTAATGTTTTATAAGGCAAAAGTTGCTGTTTGTTCTGAGACCCGTACAAAACACATAAACGCAATGTGGGCACCACGTAGAATTTTTTAACCCTTTAAAGACGAAGTGTATCTGTTTTATATAAGGACTCACTACGTACCGCGCTGTAAACTCTCCACTTCGGTTATAAAAACCAGTCTCTTAATGTTTTATAAGGCAAAAGTTGCTGTTTGTTCTGAGATCCTTACAAAACACAAAAACGCAATGTGGGCACCACGTAGAGTTTTTCAGTGTTAAACCTGGCGGTACGTAAAGTTACCGCTAGGCTTTAAAAGATTAAAACACAGCCGACCCGAGCGAGAGTCTGTGGAAGCCGCCAGTTAATTCTGGGGAAGGAGGGCTGCACAAATCCCAGTCGCCAGTTCGCAGTGGCGACAAAATTATTTTACGCAAGCGCCTAATATTTGTAGGTGCTCAGTATCATTTCATTCTTCCGGCGACTAGAATTTTGAAGTGGCTTTGAGATTTCTGGAAAAATTTTTGGCGTCCCTCTTCTAAAGTGCGGTATTACCTGATTTAACTTTAAAAGAAGCAGGAAATTTCTGGTACAGCCGAGAGACTGCACACTTCTCAAGGAGGGCTGTGCTGTGTGGAATCGGTCTTAAGTCATATAACAGCTTGAGTGAGTGGCGGTTGAAGTACTGGGGTAAGGAATGCACTTACGTGTGGTACTGGGCCCTTGTGGCTGGCTGGCTGGCTGGCTGGCTGGTGGAGGCTCTAGACAGAATAGCTGCGAGTGCGTAAGGGTTTCCAGCGAACTGCTGATGCTAGCCAGTAGAAAGACATGAACCGAGATGATGAGATTATTATTATTATTATTATTATTATTATTATTATTATTATTATTGTGGTGATAGTGATGGTTGTTGTTGTTGTTGTTGTTGTTGTTGTTGTTTGCAGTACGCTTATTACACAGTCCATCGTAGAAGTGCCGACCGATTAACCAGCGCTCAGTTGTCGCGTTGTAATAAAACAAATAGAAGTAGATGGTCTTGGTTACTTACTTACTTACTTACTTACTTACTTACTTAGTCCATCCCTCTTCTACCTACCTGTTCACAGCAGGTGTCGGGGGTTTTTGTGATTTTTCACTTCATCACACTCAGACACACCACAGTCGGTAGGACTCCTCTGGACGAGGGGTCGGCCCGTCGCAGAGACCTCTACCTGATAACACAAACACTGTACAAGACAAACATCCATGCCCCCGGTGGGATTCGAACCCACGATCCCAGCAAGCGCTCGACCGCAGACCTACGCCTTAGACCGCGCGGCCACTGGGATCGGCTACTGGTTATTTAAGATGTGGAAAAGGCATTTTGTCGGCTCTATTAGGGCTGTTTCGGTTGTCACAGGCACACAAGCAAACGTCATAAGTAGAGATGACAGAACCTGGGTGAAAACTTTTGTCACAAAAATATATTGTTCAATGGAAAATCGAGTCTGTTATTTTGGCCCTAAATTGTACACATATGAAATTGTAAATGTAAAACATGGGGATCGCAGTTAATAGTTAGGGAGAATTGATTGCATGCAAGTTTTGAGGTGCACGCAGCAGTTTAGCGAAGAACATAATCTGCGTCACTGCATAATCGGGACGCCGACGTTTCGAGGCAACGTAGTTTCCTTATTCTCAAGCTTCAGAATGTCAAAGAATAACCTTGGACGTTTCGACCCATTAGGATGACACTACATTACCCAGAAACGTCGGGGATCCTATTACCGACGGACGCAGTGTGATGTCATAAAAGAAGGGAATCCAATGTATATCATATTCCGAATCAGGTTTAGAGGAGACTTGACAAAGGAACAGAATTGCGACATAGTCGGATAAAGAGCGTAAGGAAGGATTCTTCGTGTATGCATGCAGCAAAGCCAAGACGCAATCACATCTCTCCATCTGAATTCCACAGCACTGGCGCGCCTCGCCTCTCTGTCTGTGGTGTGCCTTAGGGCGGTTGCCACTGCTCGCTCGCTCGCTGGCTGGCTCTGTGGTCAACAGCCTCAACCTGCCTTCGCTACTCGCTCCTTTCCTTGGCTCAACTACCAAATGACCCCCACAATGATGTCTAATATTTTCTGACCATTTTCAGCGTATATCAAGAGCTACAAAATTTAGCGTCACATATCCTTTCTTTCGCAGCGTGACTTCTTGTGTGTCCACATAAGTACGTACTGTTGATGGCGTATCTTTCAGTTTTATTCAGGATTCTCTTAGGATCACAGCGAGGTTGTGAAGGGTCACTGTCCTGAAATACAGTAGTTTACAAAAGCCTGCTTGAAAAATACTTGAGAGATCTTAGGTTCTGATAGCCAGCCGTTTCAATGAAGATAGAAGTCGTCTGGGATGTTACGCCGTCTGGACTGGTAAATTGTCACAGACATTTCGGGAGAACGCAGTGCCTCCATCTTGAAGGTCAAGCTGTCGAGTAACGGTAGGGGCAAACAGTGATTTCATGCTTCCGCTGCGATGTTGATCTGCGCTCTTCTGGGATTTTACGCAGCGTCAAGGGTTAATCCTTTACCGACGTTTCGGGACAACGTATCGGTCACATCTTCAAGGGCCAAGAAGTCCAGGGAAAAAGTAGGATTGCCACTCGACGTTGCGTAATATCGCAGATCTCAACAGTATGGACAATTCGACACGGCATAACGTGCCAAAAATTTGGATCTTCCAAATTCTTCGTTCCTGCTTGTCTTTCGTACGTGATTTGAAATTTTGTAACTCCAGCCAATGAAATTGAGTGTCATTTTATAAAACACGACTGTATGGTCCAACTGCTGTAGAATCCACAAACTGTTTGCGCCCATTCACCATGTGTGTGAATTGTGTATTTTTATTAGAAAAAATTCTGAAATAGTATTAACTTCTTAGTGCTTGTAGTGGCGAAGCGTTTTGTTTTGTTTGAGGTAAGCACTGGTTTTTTTAAAACACTGTCTACGTGCAGTAAGACGTCTAAGGTTCCAAGCAATCCAAAAGGCAAACAATTTACCTCGAGCCCGGTTGTGTTGTGTGGATACGTGTGCTGTTCCGGTAAGTGGATTTACCCACTTGTCCTGGAATGAAATGCAGTATTGAATCCCTGGTAAAATGTGTGTTCAGATACTCCAGAATCTGTGGAGTCCTCCTGCCGGTTTCGAGTGCGTTTCTAGAGGTGTAGTGAAGTTTAATTTAAAGTGACGTCACCGTCGACGTTCCTTCCTTTAGCTGTTTCCCCTTCTTTATCTTCTCTGTCTACCAAGGAAGGCTTGATGCATCTAACGAGGAATGTTGCCAACTGGTAAGGGGTTAAGAGGGGCGGATCAGCGCAGCTGCTGTTTTAGGTTTCGTGTCGGCCTCATTAACATTTCCTGTCCAAATTTTGTACAGTTTTTTTAACTAGGAAGAGTTCCTGCAGAAGTTGTATGTACTCCTCCCATATTCCGTAATGGTATGAACAGCAACTTGTCGCTGCTTATTATTATTATGGTGGTAATGGTACATTTTTTATTATGAGGTTCATGTAGATAACATTTAAAAATTCAGTTCTTACCTCATAGAGAACAAGCAGACTAAATTAAAGAGACAGATTAATAACTTTTAGAAAAAATAATAGCTGTTTATTCTGAAAATGATGGTAAATCAATAAATACGATTTGTGCGCAAAATCCAGAATTTTCTGCGCTGCAACAGGTGGTGTATACAGCAGGTGCATTTCTTTGAAGTATTCAGTGCACTTGAAGAGCGGGCTCGGAAATAAATTCTACAGTGTGTATGCATGTGTGCTTGTTTCGTGGAAGATGAAATCGCTGTACAGCTGCACAGCTGTGGAGGTTATGCAGTTGCGACAGATTTGGTGCAAGATTTGCAAGCACTGGAGAAGGTCGATGAGGTCAGGTGGTTACCAGACATCTCGTTTGCCATATGTTTCAGGAATCGTAGGCTAGCAATCAGTACACAATCGACTTCTTTCTCGTGGCTGATACACGTACTGTTACAGACTGATTAGCTACGTACATTTATTTGTTGCATTTAAACTGTTCTAAGTTACAGCAACATTGAATCCGATCCTGAGCCACCTATGTCCACTCGACAGTACGAAAAAGAAAAATAATTTTTAGCCTACTCACGTTTCTTAACACGGGAGAAATATAAAGCTTTACGTGCGACGTTGCGACGTGTCAGTATGACTAGATAAGAAACATCGTCAGACACGTGTATAAGTCATAAAGGATTAAATACCATCAACAGAAATAATTTACACTATTATTGATGTACTTTAAGGCAACGTGTTTCGGCGAATGTTTGTCATCTTCAGACCACTAAAATTATAAAATTTATATTAATATCGGTACATATATTATCATCAAAGGCAACAAACTTTTTTAATATCATCAATACATGCTACATAAAACATGTAGCATTTATTGATGATATTATTAAAAATTCTGTTGTGTTTGACGGTAATGTGTGTACCGACACTAACACGTCACATCACACCGGGATGGATTCCGTTCAAATTGTGACGGGTACAGCACACAGCTGCACTTTGCGGTCTTATAACTGAGGCCTTAACTTTACAGTTTATAAAACACATTTCGTCTTTGTTATTGCCACTGTGGTGGTGGTTGTTGAAATTAGGATGGTTTTATACTAAATGTATGGTTGTAATTATATTAATATCACAATTGTAACAACCACCATAAGAGTGGCCGTGACAAAGCAAACTGTGTTTTATACAATGTAGAATTGACGTATCAGTTTTTACCACAGAATAATGCAGTTGTACCGTGTATGATTTTAGTGGCCTGCAAATGACCACCGTTAGTCGAAACATGTTGCCTTGAAACAAATTTATGGTACTGCAGGTGAGTTCTGTGGACGGTGTTTAAGTTCTTATTATTCTGTGTAATACAAGTGGATGTCTGATGTAGAAGTTACTTGTGTAAGTCACTGGCAAACAATATTCTGTTTTCAGTATGCTACGTGTTTCGGCCTTAATGAACCATTATCAGGGTTTGTGTAGAGATGAATGTACCTCGTTGTACGCATTTCTGTACGAAGCCTGACGGTGCACCATTAGGGATGAAACATGGGGCATATTGAAAAAAAAATTGTTTGCCAGTAAATTCTGGCTATGTTCCGCGGTGTTAGTTTGCTGTGAGTAATATACTCACGAAATGTTTTAGTCTACTTGCGCGTGTCCGTTGGTACTTTTGAACCGGTTTACAGATTCTCGCGAAATGTGATATGATATGTATGGAATTGCAGGTCACGCCAGCAGTGTTTTTAGGGTCAACTTTTGAACATGGACTCGCTGCATATTGTTGTTTGTGGTTGTTGTGAAATTGGTATCCCATTTCGAATACCCGTGTATAGAATAGCAGAATGTTTTCGCGGTGTTATCAGCACATACTTCGAATAAAATTTCTTCTGAAGGAGAGACGCTTAGCAGTGGATCGTCTTACATTTCTTTTGTTGTGTTGCCATCAGGTAACTGCTGTACAAGTACAGAAAGACAGGTTTTAAATAATTTTTACCGAAAGTTTACCGGAATGTTTGTCTCTGTTGCAGCGATTGATGTGCCACGTTAATAGCATTTCGCTGTAAAGCGAGGAGAGAATTTGACGCTGAAGGCAATACCTCGAGACTGGCGGGGAGTGAGGGAATAATCGATGGTTTTTAACACATAGCTATATCGTGCAGATGGGATTCTTTATGTATGACGAATTAACATTTCTGTTTTTCCAATTTTAACAAGAACATCTTTTATATTCCTTTATTATATATAATATGTAAATATTATAATTATATATAAATATATTTATAAATATATATCATATATAAAATATGTATAAATATAAATAATATCCTTTATTTAACGTATATCCTTTTATAACTGAAAGTAAGTTAAAGCTGTCCATGTACGCTTCCTGAAGGCATGCAGTGGAGTGTCGGTACAAATCTTCGCTCTTCTGGGATGTTACGCAGCGTAGATTGGTAGTTAGTTACCGACGTTTGGGTACAAGCTATCGGTTTCGGACTGCTTGATACTTGAATATTGGTCCGATAGGTTGCCCCGAAACGTCGGTAATTACTACCAATCTGCGCTGCGTAACATCCCAGAAGAGCGAAGATCTCAAGTAACCAAACCGTAAGTTGAGCGGCCGATTTTATTGTCTTACTGTAATGGCGTCGTGTAAACAGATCGACAGGAATTTCTAAGGTACAGGGCGGGGTAGGCTGCTTTATTTGTTGCTGACACAGACAGACAGACACACACACACACACACACACACACACACACACACACACACACACAGTGGAACCCGGTTATAACCAAGGCTGTGGAGTCGGAGTCGGAAGGAATTTTGGATGCAGTCGGAGTCGGTAAAAATGTGCCGACTCCGACTCCGAAGTCGATATAAAATCTTAAATAGATACTGGCTACAGCAACCGTTAGACTTATACTTAAATATAGGTTATAAGTCTAAATAGTAGCCTGATGATTCACGCGGTGGTGCTGAAACGTCTAGTGACGCCCTTTACCACTTTAGTGGGTTTACCATTATCGTATAATACGTATTGAGCTTTTGTGAAGGAGTCGGAGATTTAAAAATTGAGGGGTCGGACTCGGAGGTTTTGTGTACCGACTCCAGAGCCCCGGTTATAACGACATCGGTTTATGCGACACGTCGCGTATAGCGTCAGATATTCTGTGGTACCAATTAATTCCTCACTGTTAACCATAACATTACACTCCTCGGTTATAACAACATTCGTTTATAACGACACAAAGTATTAAGTCCTTTTCATGACGTTATAACCGAGTTCGACTCTATATATATATATATACACACACACATACACACATATATTTTTAACCCCTTTAAAGCACAGATGTTATTTTGTGTGTGTGTGTGTGTGTGTGTGTCCCTCGAGTTAACACTGGAACACACTTCATTCTGTTGCGTAAGATCCGAGAATAAACAGCGGTTATTTCCCCAAAGAACATCAGAGCTTTGTCTTAATGATGGACAGCAGCATGTTCCCTCTGAGGTACGAACTGATGTTTTATACACTGTAAGTATCAATCACTTCAGGGCCATGGTTCAGGCTCCTGGTGGCCGGGCTGTCACCGTGGTTGCCCCGGTTCGAGTCCGGGCCATTCCGTGTGAGATATTTGGTGGACTGTGTGGCACTGGGAAAGCAATAAGTATTACATATTCCGAGCGCGAGTCTGTAGCATTACATGTCCGGCATGCAAAGCGCATGCGCCATATTATATTGTCATGTTCGGTCCGTCCGGCTGTACCATATTTTTGCACATTATCTTATAAACGGCACGATTTTCGGAAAAAAAGTTACTGAACATAAAATGTGTGTTTTGATTTTCTCTACAACTTTTGTCTGAAACATATCTCATTGTAACAACAATTTAGCGAGATATTATAAATGTACATAGGTCTTCATGTAAAGTACCCGTTATTCTTGTCAGATTTTAATGTAAGTTTCATTTCCAAAACAGAGTTTTAAAAAATCCTCATACCAAATTTCATGAAAATCCGCCGATTGGGAGCCGAACTGTTCCATGCGGGCGGGCTGACGAACGGACAAACAGACATGACCTAGCCACGAGTCGCTTTTCACAACTTTATGAACGCGCCTAAAAACCAGTCGCTTAATACTGTTTAGTGGCACAATTAGTGTTTATTGTGAGAATTATATGTAAGTCCGAAGAACATAGTGTTGGATAAGTGCAGAGTTTCTTAATGTTACATCGGATGGTATATATAGTTATCACTGCGGCGTGGGAGATGAAACTTTTGGAACAGACGTTCCCTCTCTATTACTTGTTCACTTTATGCACTGTCTGTGAGTGTGAGATGGCACACAAAGTGTAGACATTTGAGACGGAAAGCTGCGATGCATTACTGTCAGCGACGTTTAGACGAAACTGGGTGCCTTGCCAGACACCCACACGGTGGCTGACGGCTAAATCTGTCTGACTGCTGAGGCCAGGTGTCTGTTGGGACACGACAGTGTTCGTGCAGCAGCACCACACGTGGGAAACAAAATGATAGGTTTTCGCTGTCAAAGTTGGTAACAACCGTATCCTTTTTAGACACGGAAAGAATCAGGCGTCTAATGGAAATTATATTTGTCCTGGGTTTAATTCCATAGCAGTCTACATGATGCCAGACAAATATTCGGAACAGTGTTTCGCTTTTTGGCATTCTGCTGTTCAAATCTCAGCTCTGAGATGGCTAACCATATCAATGCTGCGTGCTTTTCCGCATTTTCTTCAGTCAAATTTCGGAATAATGGCCTAACTTTCAATAGGCCACCACCGTTTGCATCTCATGCTGCCGTTCACGTAGTTTCACACGTGGCTAAGCACAGTTTAATTCAGTGGTTCTCAATTGGTGTCCCGCGACACGCTATTGTACCGCTAGCTTTTGCCAAGTGTACAGGGGGGATTTGCATAGAAGAAAGAGTAAAAAAAGTACACTTGGGAAATAAAATTCTGGAAGTGTGAAGCTAATTGCTTTTGTTGCAAACTCGCAGGCCAACTAGCCTTCAGTATCTTCCTGTGTTATTAAAGCGTATCGCTGAAAACGGGTGAGACGGCGGACGCCTGTAGGCGAGGGTAAAAAATAAATGTACTTATGTGGCTGTGCTAGTCAGCGTAATGCGAACGTTGTTGGCTGTGCTATCCCAGTCGCTGTTCAGTTTCAAAGAAATAGGAAATCCACAAATACACGTTTCGTCTCGTAGTCCTTACCTCTTCTACCTTCTCACAGTAGGTGTCGAGGTTGTTTATTTTCACTTGATCACACTCAGAAGACACACACCACAGTCGGTAGGACTCCTCTGGACGAGGGATCGGCCCGTCGCAGAGACCTCTACCTGACAACACAAACACTCACAAGAGACAAAAAATCCATGCCCCCGGTGGGATTCGAACCCACGATCCCAGTAAGTGCTCGGCAGCAGACCTACGCCTTAGACCGCGCGGCCACTGGGACCGGCTCAAATACACTCTGAACGAAATTATGAGTTTTTCCTGTCAAAGCGGGTGGTGCAGTGGCTACCGTGCTGCTGTTCACGGCCAACTCGTGCGGGCGATGTCTTTATGGAGTTCAGTGTTCTTGGTTTCTAAGAGAGTCGGCGATTATTTGTTAAATCTGTCGCGATACTGTCCTGCCGACAACCTCGTTCAGTCATCCTGCAGAGAAAGAACGTCGTCATGCACACACCTCACGTCACCCTTAAGCTGCTTACAGCCGGCTGATCGTGGGGGCCCTCAATCCTACCACATAGGTAGAACTAACGCGTCTAGCTATCTAAGCAAACATTCTGCCCCCTCACTCCCCCCCCCCTCCCCCCGCAAAGTGGGCACAGCCTTCAAAGGCCAGCTTAGTATTTCAGACGTCTTCTATTTTGTTCTTGATGTTTGGTGCGGGCGAGAGATGTGAACTTAAGCGTACTTTCGAAACACCTGTTTCTTAGTACTGTAACAATGCTACATCTTTTTGTGTTGTCATTGTTGTTATCACTGTGTTGTACTTACTTTGCGCCAGTTTCATAGTGGGTGTGTCACTGTTATTTTACGTACCACCAGGTTTAACATTCAGCAATTCTACGTTCTGCCCACACAGTGTATTTGTGTGTTTTGTGTGGATCTCAGAACAAACAGCGATTATTTCCCTATACAGCATTAACTGACTGGTTTTTATAACCGAGACGGAGTGTGTTTACTGCGCGGTACGGACTGAGTCCTTGTACATAAAACAGACACGTTTCGTCTTTAAAGGATTAAACTAGAATATTAATAACTGAATATTTAAGTTGAACTGATTGTTCCGCTATCATTCAGTGTTCGTCAGTGGCAAGTGTACTAGTTTAGTTTCACGCGTTGCACAAGAATCATATGATCAATGTTCCCCCTAAGCTGCGCGGGTGCGCAGCCGCGCAGTAGCTGAAATGCTTCCGCGCGCAGTTAATTCTTGCGGCGCAGATGTATTATTATTATTATTATTATTATTATTATTATTATGCATAATACAAAAAATCTTTTAAAGTGCCGCGCAGTCTTCAGGTCGTGTAAAAATTGTGTGCTCACAGCAGTAGCAGGTCCGCGCAGCTGTGAACAAAATTAGAGGGAACGTTCAATATCGTCATTGTTCCTGGATTTCATCTTGCTGTTGTTAAGCATGAAGTAAAACTTCTGTGACGTTGGTAGGTTAACCTTTTAAAGCCTAGCGGTAACTTTACGTACCACCAGGTTTAACGTTAAAAAATTCTACGTGGTGCCCACATTGCGTTTATGTGTTTTGTACGGATCTCAGAACAAACAGCAACTTTTGCCTTATAAAACATTAAGAGATTGGTTTTTATAACCGAAGTGGAGAGTGTTTACAGCGCGGTACGCACTGAGTCCTTACATAAAACAGATACGCTTCGTCTTTAAAGGGTTAATACTTACGCTGATTTGAGCGAAGAGCGTTGTGTTAATTTGAGACATACTCTCGGCCCTTATTGGGGAACTGATGAAAGGTAAAGACAATCTGTGACGCAGGAACCGATTTGTTTCATGATCTTATCACGTACAGATGGTTGCCTATGGTAGGTGCCATTCGCTTATGACGGAGGGCATTGTAAGAGTAGACTGCTAACGTAATTGCTTGTCTGCCAGTCTTATTTTGGCCTGGTACTGGATATTGCTTGCGAGTCACAGCGTCAGTTTTTAGGTGCATTAGCAAAATAGCGAAAAGTGACTAGTAGTTTCGTTATGTCTGTCCGTCCGTCTATCTGTATGAAACAACGCGGATTTTCGTGAAATGTGATATTTGAGGATTTTTCTAAAATCTTTTGAGCAAATTCAAATTTCATTAAAACCTGGCAATAACGGGTACTTCACATTAAATTTATGATAACACATTATAACAATTCTTGGAGTGAGACTTTTTCAGACAGAAGTTGCAGATGAAATCAAAACACATTTTGTGTTCAATAACTTATTCCCGAAAATCATGCCGTTTCTGAGATAATGTGGAAAAATATACTAGAGCCACACAGGCCGTAGGTGACAGTGTAATACGACGCGGAGAAGACGCGATTTGCATTCCGGGTAACTACGGCAAGAATACAGACACACATTCGTAATATTTGATACTTTTTTTTATGGTTATCAGCAATACGAAATATTTTGTGGTTCTACAACAGTGCAAATGAACCCTTTGTTGCATTTCCATTGCAACACTCTCCACTGTTATAAACCAGTGTGTAGACATTGTTGATAAGCAGAACCGTCACTCTAGCGACTCAGCTCATGCAGCCACTTGCAGAGAACGAATCGACAGTGTCATCGGTTTCGGTCAAGACCGTACTGACAACGCCATTCACTCTGCCTGCCTGAGTGGAAGGCAGGGTGTGATATAACACTGTGTTGCTTAGCCGAACTGTGCAGTAGCTGCACATGTGCTCAATTGTACGGGCAGGAAACAGCAGGCACACACCACGTGGCACCCTTATGCCTTCGCCAAAAGGGTTAGGAAACGTGTACAGATATACTGTTGACAGATATGCCCCATTGGCAAGGATTCAGAGTGTAACATAAGGCCCCAATTATATGGCCCCGATTTTCACAATTTTGCGCAAGGCCCTACGATATGAAATTTGATCAAAAATGCGCCCAACTATTACATTAGTGTTTGGCTGTACAAAAGTTAGTCTAACACGTTTCGGCTGACACCCGTAGCCATCAGGGAATAAACACAAGGGCCATGTTTAGTAACGAACATGTAACGTTACCCAAAGTAAGGGCATCATGTTATATCGCGGGCCAATACAGAGTGTTCACCTGATTATGTTCAGCTGCACTGTATTCAAAATTTTATACTTTATTTCTACAGAAGACGCTTGGAAGCAATCTCCATGTTCATTTTGTGGTCATGTGGCATAACATGCAGTGCAGTCTGATAGGTGGATAGGCCTACTGACGTTTCGGAAGAACACTGTTGAGTGAGTCACTAAGACATAAGTGAAGAGTCACTGCATAAAACAACACTAATCACGAACAAATGCACAAAGAGAATTCTACCGTGTATCATCAATCGTAACACACACCTACATGTTTCGACCCCGCTGGGTCATCTTCAGGGAGAACTTTTTTGTTATCGTTACACTAAGGTTGCACTTTACAGTTGAGTGAGAATGTGCTGTTGACTGTGTACTGCGTTGTTTTTGGAGGCGTGAACTCTCTGCGGTCCGGGCCTGCAAGTGCAGGCAACAGCACATTCTCACTCAACTGTAAAGTGCAACCTCAGTGTAACGGTAATAAAAAAGTTCTCCCTGAAGATGACTCAGCAGGGTCGAAACATGTAGGAGTGTGTTACGATTGATGATAAAACCCTCTTTGTGCATTTGTTGGTGATCAGTGTTTTTGTATGATATAGTGCACGGACATGGAACACATTGAAGTCACTGCATGGTGTAAAGGATCACGTTACGTAGCGCGTGCCGTTACCTGTTACTCCATCACCGGTTACAGCTGCAAGCACCAAGTGCTGTATTCACATGTAACACTGGCTTAACGAGTTCGAAGGTACGCAGTCTGGCCTGCAGATCTCTCTGCTGTTCTCGAATATTGCAGATCTGGTCACGACATACATACATACATACATACATACATACAT
>BLKM01000236.1:563035-573990 GCA_013340265.1 Coptotermes formosanus | reverse complement strand
ACATACATACATACATACATACATACATACACACATGCACACATACATACATACATACATACATACATACATACATACATACATACATACATACATACATACACACACACACACATACATACGTACGTACATACATACATACATACATACATACATACATACATACATACATACATACATACATACATTCATTCATTCATTCATTCATTCATTCATTCATTCATTCAGTGCTTATTGACCAGATTTGACGCCAAACGTAACGGTGGCTTTTGACCCCGTGACTGAAGAAACGGGTCAGTCCTCGTTGTCATATTTAAACGGACGGAGTTGTTGGTGGCCCAGCAGTTTAGGTTTCTCGTTCTGGAACTTCACGAAACGTGGGACATACCGGCGTGTCTTGCGCTATGAATGCCGGTAAACTGAGAAACGTATCAGAACTGGTACAAAAACAGTCACCGAAATAATGTGTTACAGTTGTTGTGTTGCGGTTTCACTGGCTGTGTACTAACGGCTGTAATGAACGCGCTCGGATTATTCGAACGGAAGAGTCAAAGCGGAATATGTGGACGCGTAAAGGAAGGAGAACGCTGGCGAATAAGAGCAAACAAAGAGATAAAGGAGAAATTGGAGGTGGTGGGTATTGTAATATTTAAAAAAGTCCCTCAAACTGAGATGGTACGGTCATGTTGAAAGAATGCAAAACCAATAGATGCGAAAACAAATTGCAACAGCTACAATGGAAGGAACAAGGAAAAGAGGAAAACCACGTAAAAGGTGGAGAAACGAGGTTCATGATGATTTAAATATAATGGGAATTAAAAAACAGGCAGATAATGGTCAGAGATCATCAGGAATGGAGGAAGACTATATTGGAGCCACGGTCCAGAAGGGACTGTACAGCTTGGCCTGGAGGAGGGAGGACAATTGATGCGCCTCTTTCAGCTTTTGGCCTTTTGGGCTGTTTAAATTCAGAATAAACCTGTTAACCTGTTAATGTCATATGCAGTGGGTGGGGCTGTTCAGACTGGACTGGCCCATTGTAAGACCGGTACGTGGCCCAGCACTACGTACACCCAACACACAGTATAGGTATAGACGCACTCCTCAAGTGGGACTCGAACTGACGACTCCAGTGTTCGAGTGGTCGAAAGCATTAAGGCTAACTGTGACGTGTGGACTGCAGTAATTGTGTCGCGTCGAACGGAGTGGCGGGTTGCTGACATACTGTCTATAGCCTGCGTGCCGAGGGGTTTATGGGCTTTATCCATCGTCCGAATGGTAAAATATTAAAAAATCAAAATCACGACGTTTCGGGAGCTGGTTCTGCTTCCGTCATCAGGTGAATAGATGGAGGCTAGGTCTGTCTAAAGGGCCCAACAGAGTAAGTGTTCTTCTCTTCTCCCCCTTCATTCACCTGAGGACGGAAGCAGAACTAGCTTCCGAAACGTCGTGATTTTAATTTTTTAATATTTTACTCTTCGGACGATGGATAAAGTCCATAAACCCATCACCACACAATATGATACAGCATCGTCAACCTTTTAGAATGTGTCTTTATTTTATCTGACAGTTCGTTGGACAACTTACGCAGCCGTCCATACGCATGGCTGAGTATTGGCGGAAAGCGACACACAATAGGTGTCAAATAAAATAAAGATTGTATGTGTGGTAAATTGGAAACATGCGAAAGAAGACAGCAGTGACTTACTGTAAGTTCCTGTTTCAGAATTTAGGTCTATCTGGAAATACGGAGTAAGAAATGTGTCTTGGGTAGCCAGTGTTGTGCGGCCAGTATATTGTGAATAAATCTTGTACGATGTCTGCCCGAACTGCCCAGTCATACGAAACAAACTGTCGTATTTTGGACAGGTGACTGCAGTCAGTGTACGCCGTGACATGTCGTTGGGTCACTTTATGGTTCATTTTTGATTCTTTAACCCTCTAAAGGCGAAGCGTATCTGTTTTATATAAGGACTCAGTGCGTACCGCGCTGTAAACACTCTCCACTTCGGTTATAAAAACCAATCTCTTAATGTTTTATAAGGCAAAAGTTGCTGTTTGTTCTGAGATCCGTACAAAACACATAAACGCAATGTGGGCACCACGTAGAATTTTTTAATGTTAAACCTGTTGGTACGTAAAGTTACCGCTAGGCTTTAAAAGGTTAACAGAGAAATGCGTTAACCTATTCTGTGACCAGATTTGTAGGATAATTTTTTTTCAAGTTTTATGGCGGTTTTTGTTTAAACGATGGTAGTGTTTTTGAGGTTTTTATACCGTATATGTGTATTTGGTTTGTTCCGCCGTTTCGGAGGAACTTGCTGCCTCCAGCTTCAGGTTGACTGAGTATGGTTCATATGAAAGGCTGTTTCATTGGTGTGCGTGTAGAAATGAAGTAACAAAAGCGCCGACAGTGAGAGATGTGTCGCTCTCTGCTTGTCTTACGGTTGTACGAATGTACGTGTTGTAACCGCGGCCGCTAACGGCCCATTGTCCATACATCGGATGACAGATGAATGAATATGAAACATCGGAGGAACGGTAATTGGCTAGGGAAAGCCAAAGTAGGCTTTGTCAGGGAGAAACCTGCCACCGTGCCAACTCAAAATACCACGTAGAATGTTTCTAGTGGAAAAACTGACTAACCGCCCTAGCTATGGACTTAGAGTGGGATTGTACGTACAGAGTTGTAGGTAATTTTACAGTTCAGGGTTACGTAAATGTTAATTTTACGTTGTACACCACGCAGGCCCTTTCATTTGCGTTACACTTCATACGCGGATGGATTTGTCTATTGGTTATATACAGCTTCATGAAGAAAAACCTCCTGTTTCATTTTATGGAAGAATATTTTTGATGATAGAGTTCCTAGCGTGTCAAAACATGACTTAAAGTTGTTACAGTTTTACGTTGTTGTGGGAAGTTAAGGCAGATTATTGTGCCAAGTTAGTAGATAAGTACACTCCGACCGGAAAAGAGATGTAGATCGACCAAGCAAGAGATGGAGTGAAGAAAGTCAGTGAAGATGGAACAAGTCTGGATGAGTTCTAGACTCTTCCTGACGGCAATTACCACCACCACCACCACCACGACCTTTATTGCTGCTGCTCGTGTTTCCTATTTGTTGTTAATTATTTAAACTTTAAGATTTTCGTTGCAGTCGCGACTTAGTGCTGAGTGTCTCCAGTTACACACAGTCTAGTTCGGTAGGTGTGTTTCGGAGAAGCGTAGTGTCTGCATCTTCAAGGTAGAAGGAAATCACAGTGTGAATTTGCTGAGTATTTAAACACTACATATTAAAGCCAAACCCAGTGGCCGCGCCGTCTAAGGCGTGGGCCTGCGGGCTTTCGCTTGCTGGGATTGCGGGTTCGAATCCCGCCGGGAGCATGGATGTCTGTCTGTTTTGAATTGTTGTGTGT
The DNA here is from genome assembly GCA_013340265.1 of Coptotermes formosanus. NCBI lineage: Eukaryota > Metazoa > Arthropoda > Insecta > Blattodea > Rhinotermitidae > Coptotermes > Coptotermes formosanus. Next base: position 570,571 of record BLKM01000236.1, on the reverse strand, counting down.
TGTCAGAGGTCTCTGTGACGGGCCGATCCCTCGTCCAGAGGAGTCTTACCGACTGTGGCGTGTGTCTGAGTGTGATCGTGAAGCCTCGACAATGAGGAGGCCCTGGCCCACTGGGGGCTGCTGCGGCAAGGTAAAAAAATACATTAAACGTGTTACAGAAGGCTGTTTCGTAATTACACCACTCAGTTTTGTTTTGCGGTCAAATTGAAAGTCTGACGCAGGGGCGACATACACCAAGGTTTTGTCTTACGCCTTCGTTGTGTTCCTAAAGAAATGGGCATAATTTAAAATTAATATCCCCCATATAGAAGAAATAAACGCGAATAAAGCAAATGTCGTTAATCCGAAAATGAGACAGCGTTCATTAAGAAGTGGTATAAATTGTCAACGGGCGTTAACCCTTTAAAGACGAAACGTGTCTGTTTTATATAAGGACTCAGTGCGTACCGCGCTGTAAACACTCTCCACTTCGGTTATGAAAACCAGTCTCGTAATGTTTTATAAGGCAAAAGTTGCTGTTTGTTCTCAGATCCGTACAAAACACATAAACGCAATGTGGGCACCACGTAGAATTTTTTAATACTAAACTTGGTGGTACGTAAAGTTACCGCTAGGCTTTTAAAGGTTAAAACAAAAAGACGTAAAACAAGGGCTGGGTGTTCTGGGCTACCAATTTTAAATCTATCACAGTTGTGTCTTTTATGATGTGGGCAGCAGAAGGAATGCTCTTCTAAGGCCAGGGATTGAGTATTACCACAGTGGGGTGACTATATTTAGAGTGCATAATAGAGTTAGTCCCCCCCACTTGAAATCTTGCCGTGTGCAGGGGAGACCTAATCCTTGTGGCACAGCTGCCTTCATAAGCTTGAGGCAGCGAGGACCTTTCTAATATGCATGCTGCCAGTACACGTCGGCTTAAAGCAGTGGTAGGGGCCTTGTGCTGCTGTAGCCCTTACGTATAATACAGGAGAACCGCTTATCCTTCGTCATCTGGGACCAGCGAGTGGGGAACGCGTCGGTGTGTGCAGTGCTTTTTACAAATGGACTTTAATTAAATGTGAATTTCTAAGAAAGTGTTCTTTAACCCTTTAACGGCGAAGCGTATCTGTTTTGTAAGACTCAGTGCGTACCGCGCTGTAAACACTCTCCACTTCGGTTATAAAAACCAGTCTCTTAAAGGCAAAAGTTGCTGTTTGTTCTGAGATCCGTACAAAACACATAAACGCAATGTGAGCACCACGTAGAATTTTTTAATGTTAAACCTGGTGGTACGTAAAGTTACCGCTAGGATTTAAAAGGTTAACATAAGCAGGGAGAGATTCAAAACGGAAAATTAGTCCAGGGATGTCACTGTGACGGAAGTGGGCGATATTTTTATATATGGAATTACTGTTGCGCGGATTATCCGGTTGGCTGTATCCGTGCACGGTCGCAAGTTGCTAACGATTAACGACAAAGGTGGGAAATATCCTCCTTTTCTTATTAGGGAATCCAGGAGGCAAACAAAAATCACGGAGTATTTCCGTAAACAATAAACGTGACGTATGTAACATAGCTTATAGCGGACAATATACATGAAGTCCTGCCGGCTTCTTTGCGTTCATCTCGAGTCTAACTCGCTAAGTGTTCACCGTAATGCGAAATGCTTCGAACGGAAATTTATGGTGAGAAATATAACACACATTTAATACCGAATACAAATTTCTGCAAGCCATAATGTGTTTTGAGATGATTAACCCGTTTAAGCTCAGTGGTTACTATACGTACCGCCAGGTTTAAAATTCACAAATTCTGCGTTCTGCCCACACAGTGTATTTATGTGTTTTGTGTGGATCTCAGAACAAACAGCGATTATTTCCCTGTACAGCATTAACTGGCTGGTTTTTATAACCGAGACGGAGTGTGTTTACTGCGCGGTACGAGCTGAGTCTTTAACCGTTTAAAGCCTAGCGGTAACTTTACATACGACCAGGTTTAACATTAAAAAATTCTACGTGGTGCCCACATTGCGTTTATGTGTTTTGTACGGATCGCAGAACAAACAGCGACTTTTGCCTTATAAAACATTAAGAGACTGGTTTTTATAATCGAAGCGGAGAGTGTTTACTGCGCGGTACGCACTGAGTCCTTATATAAAAGCAACACGCTTCGTCTTTAAAGGGTTAAATATGTTTGTCTTGTAAGGGCGGGGTTTTGTGCTGTGTTTTGATTTAACATACTGGGGACTGATTCTGATCAAATTTTTGTAATGAACTTTCTTGCAGATGTGTGTGTTACTCCCTCACATTTGGCGGTTTGGAATTAGGGGACTACATACGTATATGTGTAAGACCCAGTAGCTATCTGTACGTGTGTACGCGTAGTATCCCTTCCTGTCTGTGTTGCTACACTTACAAGAGGGCATCAAAAGAAAACATCGATGGACAGAATCTCTGCAGACCTCCAAGCATGTAGCTTCTACTATGTGCTGTTTTTCACCCTGCCAATAAAATATTCTTGTGATCTTTTGGCCACCCCTGTTACGGCTGGCATGCCTTATATCGGTACGCTGATTGCGGCAGCTCACTTAATGCCCGCGTGCAGGTTTTCCTTCTCGAGGGCTACAGGACTCTTTAAGGGATGTTTTTCGCCAAACACATCCCACGTACTGCGTAAGATTCTTTACACGCATTGTTTTTCCGAGTTCTGAAAATACTCGTGGCTCCAAGCCCCTATTTATATGATGTGCACACGGTTTAGTAAACACGACAAGAGAACCGTAACAGCTCAATAAATTCAGTGGGCTGGGAGGGGGGGGGGGGGGAGAGGACTTTTGTACAAAAGGTAATGAACTTTCAGCCTTTATGAAAGACGGGGAGTTGAAGAACTGAAAGAAGGCCGGCTGCTGAAAATGATTTTGCTGCAGGAAATGTGAAAGCCAGTTGCGATTATTGTCCTGTGAGGCGTGACACCTTCTAGTTTGGTAGTGTTTACCAACTTTTGGTGGAGCTTGTGGCATCCCTGATTAGTCCTGTGGGGCGGATTTTGGTAGAATCTGAGTAACAGCAGGTTTTGTGTGCTGTTAGTGACAACGGTACTTCGTCAGCAGGATTTGCTAACGTTCTTTGGGTGTCCCAACGCTTCTGTGGTGCATGGTAAATGAGAATCTAACAGGTGTTTGTGTTTAGCAGTTAACACTTCATGCTGTGCCCTTTGCTGTAATATTGCTAGCACAGACTGTAGTGCCGTTCGTACCAACAAAACCATTGTGACATGTGCAGTGTAACTCTCCATTATGCGTGTGCGGATTGTCCGTGTAAGATTATACATAAGCGTGACTTTGCTAATAACACTAACTAACTAACTAACCAACCAACCAACCAACCGACCGACCGACCGACCGACCGACCGACCGACCGACTCCATGGAGCAGAGGCCTTCTTGAGAAGCTAACAGTTTCTCAGATAGTCAAGAAATTCTCCGCATTTTATGGAACCCGAAGGTTCATTACCGCATTCACAACAGCCCGCCACCTGTCCCTATCCTGAGCCAGCTCAATCCAGTCCATGCCCCCCATCCCACTTCTTGAAGATCCATTTTGATATTATCCTCCCATCTACGCCTGGGTCTCCCAAGTGGTCGCCTTCCATCAGGTCTCCCCACCAAAATCCTGTATGCATCTCTCTTTTACCCCATACGTGCTACATGCCCCGCCCATCTAATTATTCTCATTTGATTACCCGAATAGTATTTGGTGATGAGTACAGGTCATTAAGTTCCTCGTTATGTAGTCTTCTCCACTCCCCTGTCGCCTCGTCCCTCTTAGGCCCAAATATCCTCCTCAGCACCCTATTCTCGAACACCCTCAGTCTTTGTTCCTCCCTCAGTGTGACGGACCAAGTTTCACACCCATACAAAACAACAGGTGATATTACAGTTCTGTATACCCTAATCTTTTTGGTCCAATAAAACGTAGGTTTTTCATTTTCATCTCTGTGCCTGTTTTTCTCTGCCATTATTCAATTCAGTAACCAAAAAGACTTCCCTAGGTTGAAAAAATATGGTTACGCCTACGCGATCATAAGTTGCTAATGACTACTGGCGAAGGCGGGAAGTAACGTGACTTAGCGCCCAGTGCTGGAGCAAAATCCTCAGTACAAACAATATCACGGACTGTCTACTCGTGCGCTGTGCTAAGTGTGATATGTACAGTACGTACGTTACAGTCTTAAATGGCCCATAACCGCGCAGTGAGCACTTAAATATGGTAACGCACCGCTCTGAGGATGGCCACATAAGTGGTCGAAACATGTAGGTGTTACTGTGCTTATTTAATATATTTTTATAAACTTGTGTGCGTGTGTTGGTTTTAGTCACCACATCTAAATACGTCACAGTTTTGTTTCTTGTTCGTCTTTAACTGCGGCATATATTCTGGGCCATTCGTGTTTCACAGTTACCCGTTCATTACCCTGGATAACCGAGGGTACACTCTAAAGAAAACCTTTGTCTGTTAAAATAAATAAGGGGGACAGCTTAGTCAACAAAGAAGAAGTGGGGGACGTGATATCCTTTTTCGCATTGTTTGGGATGTAGACGGGGCGTTATCTGGCGGGGGGGGGGGGGGGACAAGTCAGTGATAGGACAGACCGGCTGTGCTTACATTTGACGGTGGGCTGCATAACTGCCTGATTCAGGGAGACACAACTGACATATGTCTATATACAGGGTCGGCATTTTACATGACTGCTATCGCTCTTCATTTCCGGTCACTAACTCCGCTGGCCATGTTGTCGGTCTCATAAGTGTTGTAGGTGAATACAATAAACGAACGTACAAGAAGAAGCAAATGATATTTGTCAGATAAAATAATGACCTGTATGTACATTTATGAGAAATGTTTAAGTTACTGAAATCAGAATATCAATTAACATACAAACCGGAATATGAGTGAACGTATAAAGTAAAATGGACGGGCGATTACGGGCTGCAATGTGTTGGGTGTTGTTGCAGGTGATAATGGGAGAATGTGTTGTAATGCACATAGAAGTGGCCGCACTAGTGACAAGGTAGAGAGAGAGTGTAAAAGTAATGCGAAATGTGTATCCATTTGGATTTGGACGCATTGTCAGCAATCTGTCAGTCCCCAGTAGCACAGTAGCACAAAAACAGCAAGAAAAGAGCCATTGTTTCCAGTACACTTTAATTTTAATGTACTGTAAGTGTAGGAATTACTGTAACTGAACGAAGCATTACGTGGCGCAGGAAGACGGTGGACGGATAATAGAACGAAAAGTTTGTGAAGCGCCGTGTAATATGTGCGTGTACAATGTGTGGCCGAGGCTGACTCATCAGACAGGGATGTACATGACAGCTGGGTCAATTTTGTACGCTGCTACGTAATATTTGTGGGTCCCCAGTATGGCGCTTGTTTCGTGTCACCCCTCTGGCGCCAGTAATTTTAAGATGGCACCCAGATGAAATCCACGCTCTTCTGCGATAGTACGCAGCGTTGAGCGTCCTGTACCGACGTTTCGGACTTGGGCTTCTTGACCGTTGAAGATGGGACCGTTAGGTTGTTCCGAAACGTCGGTACAGGATTACCACTCAGCGCTGCGTAATATCCCAGAACATCACAGGTGTCACCTACATCGCCGCGGAAACCTGAAATCACGTGTGGCTCGTAGATGTTCGGAAAGTTTGTGCACCCCTGCCATAAGGTTTTCTACGTGTCAGTGTCGCGACTGGTGTTCCTAAAACACTTTTCCTTATAAAGATGTAGTCTGGGATAGAGAATTCTAAGGTTTCCTGGGAGCGGTGGCAGCGATAACCCTCCAGAAGGTCCTTTAGTGTTGGGGGCGGCGTCCGTTCACGACTGTGAGATGAGTTGCGGGTCTGCAGAGTTCGTAACAATAGGTTTATACTGTCTGGCCGGTGCATTACGCAGAACTGAGACGGCGAGACGGCAAGCTCTGATACCATTACATGTAGAAGTCATGAGCAAGTGCAAGTAATTGATTTGGTAATGTCCAACTGGTCACGGAACGACATTATAAAATGTAAACACAGTTAGGTGCCGCCCTCACAACTTGTTTTAGTTCAAAAGTTAAAACTGGCTACATGTTTCAACCACCCAGCTGGTCACCATCAGGGCTTATTACAAATATAATAGGAAGAAACTTTTGCCGTTGAGACATCTAACTGCATTTGACGGCTTGTAACTGCGTTCAAATGTTATAATATACTCACAACGGTATGCATTCTATAAAAACGGCATTATGTTCGACAGCTATTACGAAAGAACGAAGCCAGTAAAATGCTACGTTTGGAGCATAGTTTGTAACATGCTGAAACTTGGACACTTCAGAAAGCAGATTTTTATATGTTGTTCTGGAGAATGGAGATAGTTGGACCGACCGTGTGAGAAATGAAGTATTACGTAAAATCTAGGTCGGTTTAAGCTGTTTAACCCTTTAAAGACGAAGCGTATCTGTTTTATATAAGGACTCAGTGCGTACCGCGCTGTAAACACTCTCCACTTCGGTTATAAAAATCAATCTCTTAATGTTTTATAAGGCAAAAGTTGCTGTTTGTTCTGAGATCCGTACAAAACACATAAACGCAATGTGGGCACCACGTAGAATTTTTTAATGTTAAACCTGGCGGTACGTAAAGTTACCGCTAGGCTTTAAAAGGTTAAAGAACATTTGTGCACGGTTCTCAAACTGTAGATTTTCTGAACGTCGAACATTTCAAGTCTTTTGCGATATTAACGCTCTAAACAGTTACCGACGTTTCGAAAGATGTTAGTGCCTCCATCTTCAGGGTCAGGCTGTTCAAGCACTTGGCCAGCAACGCCACTATGAGTGCGTCAGGTCTTGTACTTTCTGAAAGTTAAAGGAAGTGGCGCGTGTTGTCACCACTGTGACCGCAAGGTTTGACTGCTGTGTGACATCGGAGGGCCACGATCAGTGTGGTTCGATCTTCGTCCCGTTTCCAAAACGTGCATCGAGATGTTTGTCGCTTCTGGCCGACGGTTCCGCGTTCCCACGCCACACAGCAGGATGGCGGCGTGGCGTGATCGAAGGAAGCCTTGCAGAAGCTGAAGCCAGGCTGGCTGCCTCTTCGAGTGCTGTGCATATTCCAGTGGTGCCAGCATTGCAAGAGTCTTTCAGTTAACCGTTTAAAACTCAGTGGTTCCTCCGTACCAGGGGCGTATCCGGAGGGGGGGGGGGGCTGCAGCCCCCCAAATCCCCCAAAACCCAAATTTTAAAAACAGATTTTGTAGATATCATGATATGAAACCTTTTACGTGATTTACTCCTTCAGGTGAAATCAGCCACTGAAATCAGCTGATGACCAGTACATCAGAATTTTGAAAAATAAATTAATAAAATTAAAAAACAAGAAGATAGGACACTGTGGTGGGGTCATGGAACATGTAGTTATGTTCGTATGTGTATAAATGCAGTTGCAGACTGTGTTATGTTGTGCTTACAGCATGATTTTTATAACATAATTTTTAAAACGAAACAAATTATTTATAGCCTCACGGTC
>BLKM01000236.1:551324-562937 GCA_013340265.1 Coptotermes formosanus | reverse complement strand
AGGAAAAATTCTGGGTGTGCACCTGCTCTGTACTGCTTACCTAACAGTAGTAACCTCGGTATTTTATAAACACGCCGTGTGTTTATAATGCCCTGTATGAATCTCGGTAGACAGCGTTAGCTCTTTGATCCTATAGTGGAGATAGCCCAGTCGCTACCCTGCAGTGGTCATTCTGAAAACCACACGGACACACAAATACGTTATGTAGGCAAAACGCAGTGTCGTTTAATGTCAAAGCAGGTGGTAAGTATGGTTACCACTTTGTCTTAAGGGTGTAATAAACAGGCTGATCTCTGGTTAACCTTTTAAAGACAAGACATATCTGTTTTATATAAGGACTCAGTGCGTACCGCGCTGTAAACACTCCACTTCGGTTATAAAAACCAATCTCTTAATGTTTTATAAGGCAAAAGTTGCTGTTTGTTCTGAGATCCGTACAAAACACATAAACGCAATGTGGGCACCACGTAGAATTTTTTAATGTTAAACCTGGTGGTACATAAAGTTACCGCTAGGCTTTAAAAGGTTAAGAAAAAACATTGAGATTTCAGGTTTCCGTTCCGGTGTAGTTGTCTTGCTCTTCTGGGACGGTGTGCGGCATAGGTTGGTAGTTGGGAGTGCATGGCCCTTGAATATGGGGCTGTGTCGTCGCGAAGCGTCGGCAGCCTACGCCGCGCAGTATGCTACAAAAGGGAAGACGGTAAATGAACGCTGTCTGCAGCAGTTCTGTGGCAGAGTGCAAAAGAAACGCATCACAGTTTTGTGTTTCTCAGCAGGCACCGCCCGCAGTCTGCTGACTGTCACAAGTGTGTAACGAGACGTGCTGATGTTGGTTGTTTCTCTTTGTTTCAGGTAAGTAGCCGGAGACACACAACGCAGCGTCTGTGGACGGTCCTTTCTGGTAGACGGCGAGACATTTTTGTCGACGTACCGACAGTCCGATGGCTGTTGTGCGGACAGAGATGGTCTTCGTAAGACTATTAGGGGGTCAGGGTTATGACACCGTGCTGTATGGTAGGTCTAAACCAATTTTCTTGGGCCAGCGTTCTGCGTCCGTTTTTTCATCCACCATCCTGCGGTCACCCGGCGCTCTGTCTCCGGTAGTAAGGCGGCCCGGGCGTGACGCAACCCACTCATCCGCATGTAGCACTGGCATAAAGAATGACTGAAGTTCCGCTTTACTTTATTTATGTTTACTGTACTGGTGTGCAAACTTAATGTTCATCTTCCCAGTTGGCGTTTAAACACAAGATACAAATCCGTTCTTCGTCAAAGACGTAAGTCACATCCAGCTTTTCTTTTTGATAAACTGTAAAAGGTTTTGACGACGCTGTATCATATTGTGTGGTGACGGGTTTATGGACTTTATCCATCGTCCGAAGAGTAAAATATTAAAAAATTAAAATCACGACGTTTCGGAAGCTGGCTCTGCTTCCATCCTCTGTCTAACGGGCCCAACAGAGTACGTGTTCTTCTCTTTTCCCCCTCCATTCACCTGAGGACGGAAGCAGAGCCAGCTTCCGAAACGTTGTGATTTTAATTTTTTAATATCTGTAATATTTTACTCTTCGGACGATGGATAAAGTCCGTAAACCCGCCAGCACACACCTTTTCTTTTTGTTCTTTTATTAATAAAATATTTATTTTATTTTTCTGATTTCTCTAATAAATTCTTTTATTAATAAAAGAACAAAAAGAGAAGATGGCTGTGACTGGATTACCTCTTTGAGGAAGAATATATTTGTTGTACCTTGCTATTTAAGACACAAGATACAGTAGACATTTTCCGGGAGTTTCGAACGTTATGTTGCTGCACCTCACATACATACAGTACACACAAATTTACCACCAACTGGTTGCACGATGTTTTCTATTTATGATACAAAGCTTTTACATGTTTCGGCCATATATCCTGTCCATCTTCAGGGAAATACAAGTTTTGTAGATGTGCACAGCGGATATGGCAACTTGTCGTTGATAACTTATAGACTCTGTGCATATATTTAATGTAATGTGATAAGAATACAATCACTGTTACCGTATGTTATGTCGTCACTGTATAAGTAAGCAATCACAGTGTTAAAACTATATTTTAATTGATCTGAAATATAGTTCTAACGCTATAACTACCTATTTATATATTGATTTAATATATAGTACCTATTATTGCTGTACTCTTGTTACATTACATATGTACACGGTCTGCCAGTTATCTGTGACAAGTTTCCATATACGCTGTACACGGCGACAGAACTTGAAGCTTCCTGAATATGACCAGGGTATACGACCGAAACATGTAGGAGTATGTATAATAAATATAGAACACAGTGCAACTGACTGGTGGTAAGTTTGTGTATACTGCACTGTTGCACGGAAGGCGTGGGCATCACGTGTAACGTACAGCAAGCCTACTGGAACAAAACGCAAAGTGGGATACACTTGTTATTTTCGTGATAACGGCAGTGTTTAAGGTACACAAGTATTCCGTATTATGCTGATATTTTATGTCTACTTGTGTGTGTGTGTGTGTGTGTGACCGGCATTAGGAAGATTTAATTATAAACTAAAGTCAGTTACACGAATTACGCACTTTCCAGGATAGTGCATTCATGAAGCGTTCCAGAGCCTCTGCTGGCCCAGTATCGAACCCATATACCACCAAAATTGTGTGTTTTTAAAACTCTTTTACCAAACGGTAATTACGTTTTTCTGTTTGACTCAATAAACCTTTCGTGCGGCCGTGCCTTGTAAACTCCACGCCCAATCCACCTACCCAGGCATATTGTAACAGTCAACAAAGCAAGAACCCTGCAGTTTTCTTGTTCCTTGTTGTTGGTGAATTCGTGTAAATAATTTTGCGTCTATTACATGTCTTGTGACCTTGAGGCACCTTTTCTTGTAGTCAGTTTCCCCGTCTTTCTTCTGATTGGGAATTTGCTTCTTCCTTTTCAAGTACCTTTTACAGTCAGCCATGCGGCATCAATGCAGCTGCTCTCTGACCGGCCCCCTTCTTTTGTTTCTTAGGGGTGCAGTCCAAGTGCGCGACAGATACTGCAGTCGCCAGGCTCCTATTAGGGTAACTCCACATAAAATTTTGTTGCCTGAGCCATATACCGCCGTCTCAATGGATGTCGCTCGTTTTTTTTAGCGGTGAAGGGCGCCGCAGCAGACGCTACGGACGCACCGCAGCCTTGAGGCTTATTATGCAACCCTATGATGAAGATGACGATGATGATTATTATTTTTTTGTCCTTTGTCGTGTAATGGAACACCGGTGGAATGAAATTGACAGGAGAAAACCGAAGTACTCGGGGGAAAAACCTGTCCCAGTGCCACTTTGTCCACCACAAATCCCACATGGAGTGAGCCGGGATCGAACCCGGGCCTCCGCGGTGGGATGCCGGCGGCTAACCGCCTGAGACATGGCGCGGCCTTATGTCACTCTTGATGCGTGTCTGTTTTGCTTTTTGGTGCCCCACGACTGCACTGCAATATGCCAGACTTTAATGTTAGTACGCCGTATGATATTTGCCGTACCTGGTGTTGACATCCTGTTTTCACCAAAGGCTTCAAATGACACAAATACGTGGCCAGAAGGGGCATCAAAATTCTGCCCCAAAATGCCACGCCCATTTACTGCCATACCTGCTGTAGATGTTTTGGGAATGCTGCCTTACGTATTTTGTGAAACTCAAAATTTGCCCAACTTAACTAGAGAGGCGATGCACATGTAACGTAGCAATGAGGCGCATTCGCGTAACCAGCCTTTCCGTGGGAAAGCAATGAGTGTTACATATTATGAATGTGTCTGTATGCTTGTTTTGCTTATCCAGCATGCAAAGCGCATGCGCCGTATTATATTGTCATCTGTGGCCTGTCTGGCTGTACCATATTTTCCCACAGTATCTCATAAACGGCACGATTTTCGGGAAAAAAGTTTTGAACGTAAAATGTGTGTTTTGATTTTCTGTACAACTTTTGTTTGGAACATTTCTTATTCTAAGAACAATTCAGCGAGCTCTTGTAATAAATGTACAAACGTCTCCATATACAGTATCCGTTTTTCTTGTCAGATTTTACTGAAACTTTGAATTTCTTCGATAGATTTTCTAAAAATAATCAAATGTGAAATTTGATGGAAATCCGTCCACTGGGAACCGAGTTGTTCGGTGTGAACGGACGGACAGACATGACGAAGCTAATAGTCGCTTTCCGCAATTTTGCAAACGCGCCGAAAACCAGTCAGTTAATGCTGTATAGGGAAATAAGCGCTGTTTGTTCTCAGATCCACACAAAACACATAAACACACTGTGTGGGCAGAACGTAGAATTTCTGAATGTTAAACCTGGCGGTACATACAGTAACCGCTGGGCTGTGAAGAGTTAAACAAACATAGATGAAGCAAGATTAATCTTGAGTTAATTTAAAGACAGTCCGTACCGCGCAGTAAACACTCCGTCTCGGTTATAAAAACCAGTCAGTTAATGCTGTATAGGGAAATAATTGCTGTTTTTTCTGAGATCCACACAAAACACATAAATACACTGTGTGGGCAGAACGTAGAATTTCTGAATGTTAAACCTGGCGGTACATACAGTAACCGCTGGGCTGTGAAGAGTTAAACAAACATAGATGAAGCAAGATTAATCTTGAGTTAATTTAAAGACAGTCCGTACCGCGCAGTAAACACTCCGTCTCGGTTATAAAAACCAGTCAGTTAATGCTGTATAGGGAAATAATTGCTGTTTTTTCTGAGATCCACACAAAACACATAAATACACTGTGTGGGCAGAACGTAGCATTGCTGAATGTTAAACCTGGCGGTACATACAGTAACCACTGGGCTTTAAAGAGCTACAGTTCGTACCGCGCAGTAAACACACTCCGTCTCGGTTATAAAAACCAGCCAGTTAATGCTGTATAGGGAAATAATCGCTGTTTGTTCTGAGATCCGCACAAAACACATAAATAGACTGTGTGGGCAGAACGTAGAATTGCTGAATGTTAAACCTGGCGGTACATACAGTAACCACTGGGCTGTACAGTGTTAAACCCGGCGGTACGTACAGTAACCACTGGGCTGTACAGGGTTAAAGCGATGCCACAGATTTCACTTTCCATATCGTAAACGTCTGGCTGATTTTCTTAATCACTTTAGTTTATTCAGTCGCCGCAGACACTAGAGTTTCTTTGGCGCTGTGCGTACGGTGTGTGTGACTGCGGTCCGTAAGTAGCCACATTACAAAGAACGTGAACAACAAACCGTGCATAAAACATCCAAACGCGTGTTTGGAATGCTCCGCGCTGTGTGTTTAGTGGATATTCCATAGAAATGCGGCTTCGGAGTACGTTAGTGTGTTGCAGTCGGTGCGATGTGCGTCAGTAGGATGAATTTTAACGACCTTATTATACAATGCTCAGTCCGTCGTCTGAAAATCAGCGACATTTCCCTGAAAAAGATGAGGCAGAAATAAGTGTGTGGAATGAACGGCGACCCTTTCAGTATCTAAACAGACACGTGTGTTAATCTTAGAGTATATTTCTACCCTTTACTCCAATTCTTATTTTCAAGTGATATACCTGGAAACGTGGGGGGGGGGGGGGAGGAATATGTAGGAGAAGTGGAATGATGACTGTATAGTCGAACGCGGTTATGACGTCACGAAAGGGACTTAATATTTTGTGTCGTTATAAACGGGTGTTGTTATAACCCAGTAGTGTAACATTATGGTTAATACTGAGGAATTAATTGGTACCACAGAATATCTGACGTTATAGGCGAGGTGTCGTATAAACCGGGTTTGACTGTATTTGTGAAACACTAATTTGTGTACCATATTTGTTGCATTATCTGACACACTGTTTATCCCATTGGTTGGCATTTATTTCTTAACCTTACTTCGCTCTTTATTATTAATATATCTTTTTTCTTTTGAGTCTTTTCGACAACTTAGAAAAGCAGTTAATTCTTGAGGTTATGCCATGTCCATACGTGCAGACCTGTTTTACGGCGCAGGGAATCCCATCGTTAAAATACGTACAAAATTTGATGTTGTCCAAAAGGTGGAGAGTTGTATGGCGGTGTGATATCGTCTAGCGTGTGAAGCCATTAGGCTGTTCTCCGAAATATGTGTAATTGCCTCCCTAAATATTGTGTGTGTGTGTGTGTGTGTGTGTGTGTGTGTGTGTGTCTGTGTCTGTAAGGTACCTAATATATTTAATATTAATATTTACTTATGTAATATATAAAGATGTAGTTAATATAGTATTATATTAAGTACATTTGTATATGTATTACATATATAAATATTAATATTAAACACATTGAATATATTAGATATGTTAAGTACATAATGCACATTACGTATTATATTATTATATATTTTACATATATTGTATTATTGTATTAATTTTAGTGTTAAATTTTAACTAATCACAAAAGCAGCATGTATAAAAGAAAATATAATTGCAGAATTTGAATGTCAGTTTAGCAAAGCAGTTATGAAGCCCGTTATGCGTTTTAATAAGTACTTACCCTGATGAAGACCGTGTGGGGCCGGAACGTGTTGCAGTAAATGCTACAGATAAAATTGTGGCACCGGTCGTACTCATGTAGTTAAGGAACTGTACCGTTTCAAGCAACTTATTTCCGTAAAATTCTTGTTTACTTCCGCGCGTCCCCGCGTTAAACTGCGTCAGTCTGTTGGAGGCAGGTTTATCTTGAGGGGACTGACGCTGCTTACACGCTGACCGTGCATGGAGCCTCAGTAAAGTGGGACGTAGCAGGAGGCTTGGGGGAATTGCTTGGTCAGGGGCTTCATGATGTGTGCTGCAAACCGAATATTATTGGGGGGGGGGGTTGTCAAATGATTATGGAATGTGGGAGGTGTGGAAGAGAAATGCGTATATATTTTGTGTAGGAAAACCTGAAGGAAATAAGTCACTTGGGAGATCTAGACGTAGATGGGAAGGTAATATTAACATGGACCTAAGAGAGATGGCTGGTGTTGCAGAATGGATTTGTCTGCTCAGGATATGAATGTGTGGGGATTTTGTCGAACAGCTCAGCAACTGTTAGCTTTCTGAGAGGGGCTGTGTCCGTGTTATTAATTAGGCTACGTCAGACGAAATGTTTGTGTTCTTGTATCATACATCACGCCGTTCGTGTGTGGACGTGAAGCCTTATCATGGCAGAGAGTTTGTTCGCTAACTGTAATTGAGTCGCCATTATGAATGCGCCATTTGCTGCTCACTTGCTCTCGCTAAAACTTGGCATTTTCCATCTCGCCTGCTTCCTGTCCACACGCAATCTCGTCTCTGGATATGACACTTCAAGATAAATGGAAGGCTGGCTGGGAGCGAGTTACTGACGAAACCGATACGAGATTTTGGGCATACTTGTAATGACTGATGTATGAACCCAGCTTTCAGATTAACGTTTGTCGAAATGGGAGTGGTAATATTGTTGAAACAGGCGTAATAGTCACGTTGAAATTGAAAAAGTATTGAAACAGGCGTAATAGTCACGTTGAAATTGAAAAAGTATTGTTGAAACAGGCGTAATAGTCACGTTGAAATCGGAGAAAAGTATTGTTGAAACAGGCGTAATAGTCACGTTGAAATGGGATAAAAAGTATTGTTGAAACAGGCGTAATAGTCACGTTGAAATGGGAGAAAAATTATTGTTGAAACAGGAGTAATAGTCACGTTGAAATGGGAGAAAAAGTATTGTTGAAATAGGAGTAATAGTCACGTTGAAGTGGGAGTGGCAGTATTGTTGACATAGGCATAATAGTCACGTTGAAACGGGAGAAAAAGTATTGTTGAAACAGGAGTAATAGTCACGTTCAAATGGGAGAAAAAGTATTGTTGAAATAGAGTAATAGTCACGTTGAAATGGGAGTAATAGTATTGAAATGGAATTAATAGTCACAAAAAGTACATTCTTATCAATCACCCAGTTGGAACCGGCCGGTCGTTTTTAAACGCGTATTTTGGCTGCCAGTTTCTGCTCATAAGAGCCACCAGCAGGCCGTAACAGGAACTACGAGTTGGAAAACTCCGTACGTTTTGCAAGTGGAATATCTTCCCCGTTTATAAAAGTCAGTTCATTGCAACACGAACAGAATTTTAATTTTTACTTAATTTTGATGTTATACTTAGGCAGTATATAAATATATAACATTGATATATACATTTGTAATGTATTTATTATTGTAAAAGTGGGGGGGGGGGGGTCCCCTGCTCACACAACATATGGAGTTTTCCAGTTTTTAGTTTCTGCTGAGGCCTCATGATGGCTCTTATGAGCCGAAACTTGTAGCCTAAATACGCGTTTAAAAGCAAAGTGTTGGTTCCAACTGTGTGATTAATAAGGATAAATCTAGGCCCGTTTTTTTAATTTGCGTACCGACGGGGATCTCGCGTGTTAAAATCAGTTGTCACGCCGACATGTGAGTACTGCTAGTCTCGGTGTGCACTCACTGTCATGTCAAAATGGAATTTTAAGCGGCCTTCCACAGCTTCAAACATCTGAACACGCAAAGCAACGGCAGTAAGCGTGTGAAGTCGCCGTTCTGCGCGGGCCCGTGTTTATGCCTGTTTTGTCCAGTTCACGTTTTGAGCGACAAATACTGCGCATTGTGTTCCAGTATAACCTGGTGGGTTCGTTTCTGTGTTTGGATGTTGTAGACACTGACTGACGTTTGAGTCACCGCAGTGTCTTCCAGCTTCATTTGAGACATCAGAATGGCAAACCTTCCTGCAGACAAAGGAGGAGACACTGCAGTGACTCCAGCTTCACTCACAGTGTATAATTGAAAGCGTAAACAGGATGCAACTGTCAGTTTCTTCTGCAATGTCCTGTTTTTTGGTGCGGAGCTTGTCAAAAAGGATTCTGTTCCGTGGAGTTAGTTAGTTAGTTAGTTAGTCAGTCAGTCAGTCAGTTAGTTAGTCAGTTAGTTAGTTAGTTAGTTAGTTAGTTAGTTAGTTAGTTAGTTAGTTAGTTAGTTAGTTAGTTAGTTAGTTAGTTAGTTAGTTGGTCGTCGGTCGGTTGGTTGGTTGGTTATGTAGTTGGTTTGTTGGCTGCTTAGTTATTTGGTTGTTTTGTTCGTTAGTTGGTTAGTTGGTCGCTTGGTTGGTTGGTTGGTTGGTTATGTAGTTGGTTTGTTGGTTGCTTAGTTATTTGTTTGGTTGGTTGGTTCGTTCGTTCGTTCGTTAGTTGGTCGCTTGGTTGGTTGGTTGGTTGGTTGGTTGGTTGGTTGGTTGGTTGGTTGGTTGTTGGTTATGTAGTTGGTTTGTTGGTTGCTTAGTTATTTGGTTGGTTAGTTAGTTCGTTGGTTGGTTGGTTAGTTAGTTGGTTGGTTATGTAGTTGGTTTGTTGGTTGCTTAGTTATTTGTTTGGTTGGTTAGTTCGTTAGTTAGTTAGTCGGTCGGTCGGTTGGTTGGTTGGTTGGTTGGTTGGTTGGTTGGTTGGTTGGTTGGTTAGTTATGTAGTTGGTTGGTTAGTTATTTGTTTGGTTGGTTAGTTAGTTTAGCTAGCTGGTTGGTATTGCTTGAACCTATTCAGCGTCGAATGATATTAAAGCGTGATCGAATTCGATGAAGTTGAAAGGTTCTGGGGAGGAAGGGTGGCTTTTTATTTTTAGGGTTTTATCTTGCCCGGAATTCGAATCGTGCAAATCCGGGATACAAATCACAAGTGTGGCCACTTGAGACAACTTTCTCGGTCATTGCCCGGATAAAACAGACGTCTCGTTATTTAAAAATAAGCACCATTACCCGTGCCACTGTGCAGCTGCTTTAAAATCGACTGTGCTGCTAATTTAGAAACGTTGCTCCGTTAATTGAGGTGCTTGATGTTACTGTCATGGCTGTGGCCAGTGCTGCATGAAACCTTGCTCAAGACCTTGTTGATGGAAAATCACATTGGAAATTGTAGTGAAAATGCAGCCACGTTACATAAGCGTGCTTTATCTGAAGTAGGAATTACCACAGTACAAGTGGGAGGTCCATTGAAACTTCAGGAGAAGAATTCGGCACTGTAGCTGTAAATTCTACAAACAAAGCTTCCGTCAGTCCACAGTTTCACTCTGAAGAACAATTCGAAGTGACGAGTTCACTTCGTGGGCCTTTACACGCAGCGGGTTTGAAACTGTCCGGAAAGACACCTTCGTATTGTAATGACAGTGGTAATTCCTCAGTGATGAAGCCCACTACCTGATCAAGAGGCTGGTAACACCTGGTCATGTCAGTTTCCCATGCTTCCTGGCTTTATTCAGGCATTTCAATATTCCGTGATGCAACCCCCCAGCAGATACGCGGTTGAAATCACGTATTGCGGGAGATTGACAGAACTGGGCATAGCCAGAGACAATCACAAATAATAATAATAATAATAATAATAATAATAATAATAATAATAAACCAGCGCACAGAAATATCACGCAAAAGGAAGCAGAAAAGAAACTGAAACACAACAGTTTATGTATAGAGATAGGACGAATGTGGAATATGAAATGTGTGATTATACCCGATGTAACTGGAGCCACCGGAACGGTAACAAGATGTTTGAGGAAAAATTTAGAAGCCACACCGGGAAAACATTCAATAGATTGGCCACAGAAGGCAGCGTGGAACATCACACGTAGCACGGGAAGTACTGCAGGCTGAAAGTGGAAGCCTGGGCTGTGCGGATCGCCGCTGGTTCAAGGGGAGTACCGGGGGGAAATGGCCTGTGGCAAGAGACGGCGTAATAATAATAATAATAATAATAATAATAATAATAATAATAATAATAATACAGTGGTACTTTTCATTGTGGCGCTAGAAGGAGAAAACAGCGGAATGGGGAGCTTCAGACTTCTAACTGCTGACCCGATATTTTCCGGTGATCAAATCAAGAAGGATGAGGCAGGCGAGGCATGTGACATGTATGGGGGAGAGCAGACATAAAACCTTAAGGAAAGAGACCATTTGGAGAAAATAGACATAGATGGGAGGATTATCTTAAAATGAAGCTTAAAGAAATAAGATTGGACGGAGTTGGCTGACTTAATTTGACGTAGCATACAGACACGTTCGAGGGACTTAATGACCTGTACTCATCACCAAATATTATTCGGGTAATCAAATCGATAAGAATGAGATGGGCGGGGCATGTAGCACGTATGGGGGAAAAGATAGGTGCATACAGGATTTTGGTGGCGAGACCTGAGAGAAGGCGACAACTTGGGAGACCCAGGCCTAGATGGGAGGATAGTATTAAAATGGATCTTCAAGAAGTGGGATGTGGGGGGCATGGACTGGATTGAGCTGGCTCAGGATAGGGACAGATGGCGGGCTCTTGTGAACCTCCGGGTTCCATAAAATGCGGGGAATTTCTTGACTGGCTGAGGAACTGTTAGCTTCTCAAGAAGACTCTAGTCCATGTAGTTAGGTAGGTGTGTAGGTACCTTTTATCTTTAAACGTTGACGCACCGATACCGACTGAAACACTGCTGCTTTAGTCGTATCGCCAGCATCATGGCCGCGCGAATTTTTGAGGTGGGAACGACAGTGTGAACAGTTTGTACAGGATAGCAAACGGATGGCGGCGAAGGAGAAATTGTGTG
>BLKM01000236.1:521649-546769 GCA_013340265.1 Coptotermes formosanus | reverse complement strand
AGCGTATCTGTTTTATATAAGGACTCAGTGCGTACCGCGCTGTAAACACTCTCCACTTCGGTTATAAAAACCAGTCTCTTAATGTTCTATAAGGCAAAAGTTGCTGTTTGTTCTGAGATCCGTACAAAACACATAAACGTAATGTGGGCACCACGTAGAATTTTTTAATGTTAAACCTGGTGGTACGTACAGTTACCGCTAGGCTTTAAAAGGTTAACATTACAAACTTCGGGGTGATTCCGGAAACTTTTGCTGTATTACGCTTTCATTACACCTTAAAGGATGAACGGGACAGTTCATCGCCATGGTGTCAGGGCTAGTAATCGGTGACTTGACTATTCGTATGCATTGGAATTCGCATCTTATTTTCATATCACGTTTGCGCAAGATCAATTTTCGTATTATTCTCTGTGCCCAACAGATGGTCTGTTTGCACGAATTTGACCTACATTTGGTCGCAGGTTTTATCGTTCTTTTGTTATTGTGTATACCCCCCGCCCACGCCGCGTCTGTTAACTGTTTAACCATTACAACATTGGGCGAGTACTGCGGACAGTGCATGTCCTAATTTTATTCATTGCTTCGTCTCTTCCATATGTTGGCAATACTGGGATACGTGCTGGCACCGTGTAGCCCTAATTAATACGCAGTACGCAAAAAATTGGCGCATCGATTGCACAGTCGAGAGAGTTCTGAGGGCAGGGAATAGCTTGC
This sequence comes from Coptotermes formosanus, assembly GCA_013340265.1. Taxonomy (NCBI): domain Eukaryota; kingdom Metazoa; phylum Arthropoda; class Insecta; order Blattodea; family Rhinotermitidae; genus Coptotermes; species Coptotermes formosanus. The sequence continues at coordinate 546,055 of BLKM01000236.1, read as the reverse complement.
AGTTGACAGCAAGTCTCTGAACAGAATCATACCGTACTGTGCATCTAACTAGGTAACTAACTAACTAACTAACTAACTAACTAACTAACTTAACTAACTAGCTAATAAACTAAACTAATTAACTAACTAACTAACTAACTAACTCCAAGCAGCAGAGTCCTTCCTGAGAAGCTAACAGTTTCTCAGCTAGTCAAGAAATTCCCTGCATTTTATGGAACCCGGAGGTTCATTACCGCATTCACAAGAGCCCGTCACCTGTCCCTGCCCTGAGCCAGCTCAGTCTAGTGCATGCCTCCCCAAACGACGCCTTGAATATCCATTTTAATATTATCCTCCCATCTACGTCTAGGTCGTGCAAGTTCAAAATAAATCCAAACTTTAATAGGTGTACATAAAATTATATTCTTTTACACGTCTTCCTGCAGGAATACGGAGATAAGTGCACATGCTGATGGCGTCCTGAGGAGACGCGTCTGTGCCGAAGGGTGTGATGAAAAATGTAGTTAGTTGATTGTGCACGTATTATTGTGCACTAACAGCAGGGACTGTACAACTGCAGGGTAAACGCACAACAGTCGTCCTTCAGACGCTAGTAGTCGCGTAGCTGCTCCAGTTTTTTTATTTCTTTGCTTTTTATGAAACCCAAAATTTCGTTTTCACGTTTTTGTGAGCCGGTCAGTGGGACCTGTCCTGTGCCGGATAAATCCAATTCACTTCCTCCCATCCTTTGCGTAGATAACACTTAAATGTCTGTTGAACAGTGAATGGATAAATATCTGTATCATCCACTGCTGCACCATAGGCCTATCGTCTTTGTCCAGAGACTTTCAGATAGTTTTCACGTCTGCTGACTAAAATCACGCATGAATTCTGCAGCTCCCCTGTGCTCACTGCGAACATTAACCCTGCTTTATTTTATCGCGTTAACCTTTTAAAGCCTAGCGGTAACTTTACGTACCACCAGGTTTAACATTAAAAAATTCTGCGTGGTGCCCACATTGCGTTTATGTGTTTTGTACGGATCTCAGAACAAACAGCAACTTTTGCCTTATAAAACATTAAGAGATTGGTTTTTATAACCGAAGTGGAGAGTGTTTACAGCGCGGTACGCACTGCGTCCTTATATAAAACAGATACGCTTCGTCTTTAAAGGGTTCATAATATGTAGCCCTCTTGTTATTTCCCTTCTGCTGTCGTAGTTGCGCCTTTGATCTCGCTACCTGCGGTATCGCATGACAACGGCCCACTGAATCACCGTACCTCTGTGGTCAAGGAGGCCGATACTTAACAGTCCATTCCATCTTTAGCCGAAGCTGAGAATGCATGGGTCTTTGCCACCATGTTCTCTATACGCCTTGGTGGTTTACCGTTTATACCTCATCTTACCGAGTTACGCTACACACGTGGACTGTAACAATTCTCGTGCAGTGGCCTTGCTTCTGTCTCGAGACAGCGTGAAATTTACTCCGGTCAGTCACGTTGCAAACCGCGAATCTTAAGCTGAAATGCGTGTAATGTGAAACGTGTGCTTTATTGTGCCATAGAAATTCTGTTCGAAAAGAAATGTTTACTCAAATATTGATCAAGTTAGCCTCGACATGTGTTCAGAAACGGGTGTAGATGTTCATGTAAAACGTCCGTTATTGCCCAACTTTAACCGTAATTGGAAAGGTTAAAAATATTAGCGCGTTCTCTTATATCTGATTTTATCGAAATCGTTCCTAGGGCCCGCGAGTTGTTGTGTGTCAATATGGGGGGTGGGAGGGGGGGAGGCACACCCGGCATAACTAATAAGTTAGACGTAGTCAGAACTGTCCATTGCGAAAGCTGTACAAAGGAAGTTAATTTGGTATCATCTTGTGACCTCGGTTACGGGTCACGTCGCTTTCATTGTGCATCGGTTACATTTCCCTGCGCGAAAGAAACTTCCCACTTACTTCCCTGCGTGTTTGTGTAACCTTGCTGCAAATATATCCGGCGGTTTAGGGCCAGAAAATTGTATTCAGACATAAAAAAAAGGTATTTTCTTTTTCCATCTGTTTTCCCACTTACCAGTTCAGCGTTTTCCCTCTTCTTCCTTTCAGTGTCAATACGAAAACCGGACACAGGGTGCATGTGTCTTCTTTGCCCTACCATCGCGACTCGGTTCCGGCAGAAAGACGATTTCCGAATTCACTCCTTCAGTGTCAACAAATTTGCTCTTTCCGTTGGTGCTGCAAACCCGAGCACTGCTTTGTGTCTCCTTCTAACCTTCCGTCCAAACTCTGCAAAGAGTAACCACCGACATCTGGAAGAAACATGGCGGCAGTTCTTTCCTGTACACCACTGCCCTAACACAGTTAGGTACATTTCTGTACAGTCAGGTGTAAATGGGTGAACCACACAGAACAATCAGAAGTTGAAAATCTGAAGTGTGTAAGCACTAACAGACTTGTGAGTAGGTTAGTGGTATCCCTGGTAATTAGCCCTTTAAAGACGAACCGTATGTAAGGACTCTGCGTACCGCGCTGTAAACACTTTCCACTTCGGTTATAAAAACCGGTCTCTTAATGTGTTATAAGGCAAAAGTTGCTGTTTGTTCTGAGATCCGTACAAAACACATAAACGCAATGTGGGCACCATGTAGAATTTTTTTAATGTTAAATCTGGTGGTATGTAAAGTTACCGCTAGGCTTTAAACGGTTAGATTAAAACGGGCCGCACAGTGCAAACAACCTGGTGTTAGCACGCGCGGCATCACATGTGTTATATTGACTCAGCCAACACACTTAAACTTTCCTGTACGAGCAGTATGGGAAAATGGAAACACTTTTGAAGATTTAAGCAATAAAAGAATGGAGTTTATGTGAATAACATTAAAAGGTGTAGATCAAATACAGGTGAAATTGAATTTTTGGTTTCATTTTCACGTACTTTTTCTGCATCTACTGCAAACACCAGGTAGTCGTCAGCAAAATGTCTGCCGTTTGTCTTATACTATTTAATCTGTATATATAGCGTTTATTCTAATCTACATTGTTCTGTACCATAAACTGCTTCTGTTTACAGTGTTTGGTCTCCCTCCTCCTGTGAAAGCTTTCCACGTTTTTCTTCATTTGGTTCTCCCATTTATATTTCATTTTGTAAAAAAATTTGTGTAAACTTCTCAATTCCACAATCTTGGTACAACTGGCCACTCTGCTGGTACAATCTTATTTATTTTTTACTTTGTCCGTCGTCTACTTTTTAATGATGTACGACGTTTCGGGAGCTGGCTTCCGAAACGTCGTACTTAGTTAAAAATTAGACGATGGACAAATTCAAGAAAATTCAGGTCTTGTTGTCAGTCAGTTATTTAGCATGGTCAGAGCCCTGCAGAGTCGAACTGTTTCCTGTGTGCCAGGTCTTCACGTTTGTGTCACCATTTGTTGTTCCAATAACCTTCCCACCCTCTTCGCGTTCTCTACGTTCCAGCGGTGTACCTGTGTGTACCCAATTCGTCTTCTTTGCATAGCGGGTATCATCCTTTTTCAGCACGTCTCATTATGCCGCTCAGTTTCGAAATTTTCAATCCAAACCGTGCTATTCAGTTTCATTGATTCGTATTAGCAACAGTGTACATATAATTCTCCCCCCCCCCCCCACCCTTTTTTCGTATTTCCAACCTCACAGCTTATTGTTGAAAATTTAAGTCTTCTGGGGTGTTACACCATGCTGATTTGGGTAAATGGTTACCGGCGTTTCGAAGGAACATAATACCGTCATGTTCATGGGTGAGCAGTCCGGTCTTAGTGAACTGCAGTCCAAGAAGTTTGGACTGTTACGTCTTGAATCACGCTGGTCAAAAATTGTAGCCCGAGTACAACACCGGGGTCTTTTGGGCTGTAACCCCAGCACTTCTGTTCTGGCTGTAAAGGGGCCAACCTAAGTCATTCTTGTAAAGAGGGACTGCAACACGCATTACAGAGACACCAGTCTGACGTCTAACCTAAGCCCCTGTCGTGCGGCGACGCAGTCAGGGGCTTAGCTGGGGAGGGGGGTGGGGAAGGTTGGCGAGTGGTGCCGCCGCCCCCGGCGTCAGTGTCCAACGAGCAGCAAAGTGGACGGCGAAATAAATATCGTAAATGAAAATATTTGATTTTCTGCGGTCAGTACTCTAAATGCGAGGCAAATACAAGAAAATTCAGTATATAATTGTGATTTACTTAAAGTTCATAATTTTTCGTAGCGGCGGCCATTGTGATTACTCGCTCCGTTTGCCAGAAAGAACCTAGCTGTGCCACTGATCACAGAGGCGAAGTTGTAACGGGAAAGGTCTAGGTTCTGTTTTTGCAGTAAGAGAATTTCTATAGCTATGTGGACGAAGCGTTAGCCATGAACCCTTTAAAGGCGAAGATAAATTGAGTTATATTTAAAAATTCAGCTCGTACCGCGCAGTAAACACACTCCGTCTCGGTTATAAAAAACAGTCAGTTAATGCTGTATAGGGAAATAATCGCTGTTTGTTCTGAGATCCACACAAAACACATAAACACACTGTGTGGGCAGAACGTAGAATTTGTGAATGTTAAACCTGGCGGTACGTAAAGTAACCACTGGGCTTTAAAGAGCTACAGTTCGTACCGCGCAGTAAACACACTCCGTCTCGGTTATAAAAACCAGTCAGTTAATGCTGTATAGGGAAATAATCGTTGCTTGTTCTGAGATCCACACAAAACACATAAATACACTGTGTGGGCAGAACGTAGAATTTGTGAATGTTAAATCTGGCGGTACGTAAAGTAACCACTGGGCTTTAAGGGTTGGTTCTTTATTTGTTGATTTGCCGCTTTACGTTTCACCAGCGGGACGCGCCCCACCGTTCGAGAAACATGCTGTTCAGGTCGGGTATTCGCATAACGTGGAACCACAATGGCAGACAGTCACATGCAGTAACAGCTTGTTTGACCGGTTGTCCGGCAATCTTCTCTGTTCAACCAGACGGCACAGCGAGAGAAAATCCTTGACCCTCTCCACCTCATAATTCTCTCGTTGCCCGGCAGGCGGTGCTAGTGTGAAATGTCTCCGCCCCCTTGCTCAGTAATCTTTGGTCTGATTGGTTTGGGGGGTGGAGAAGACACTGACGGTGCCCCAGCAGTGTAGTGAATGTGTGTACGTCTGAGCAATATGAATGTAAGTGTACAACTGTGGTGTTTTGTCTTATGATTTGACAGCTGTAAGATAATGCAGTTTCTAAATATGCGTGTCACTTTATTGCATCATTACACGGCAACACTGTGAACAGCACAACTGTAATTTCAGTAATTCCGTACGGCATTGTTACGTGTTTTTATAGCCGCGTTGTGTAGTATAAAAGGAAGACTGTTCTTGTCCACCACCCCATGAAGGAATACAGGAGGTGTTGAGGTACAACTCCACTTATTCTTAACCTCTGCACTATGTGGAGCAGAGTCTCTTCACACCCCGGCTGCTTTATCCGCCGGAAAGAACTTCCATATTTAACTAATTCCATGGAGGAGAGGCCTTTTTGAGAAGCTAACAGTTTCTCAGCTAGTCAAGAAATTCCCCGCATGTTATGGAACTCGGAGGTTCATTACCGCACTCACAAGAGCCCGCCACCTGTCCCTATCATGAGCCAGTTCAATCCAGTCCATGCCTCCCCATCCCACTTCTTGAAAATCCATTTTAATATTATCCTCCCATCTACGCATGGGTCTCCCAAGTGGTCGCCTTCCCTCAGGTCTCTCCACCAAAATCCTGTATGCACCTCTCTTTTCCCCCATACGTGCTACATGCCCCGCCCATCTCATTCTTCTCGATTTGATTACCCGAATAATATTTGGTGATGAGTACAGGTCATTAAGTTCCTCGTTATGTAGTGTTCTCCACGCCCCTGTCGCCTCGTCCCTCTACCTCACGCATTTCCGGAAACTTGGTTGTCTTGTTAGAATTTTCATTGTGCGAAATCACAGTTTACCCAACATGGTGATTTCACTTTGTACTTTTGGTGGGGGGGGGGAAGGGGGGGAGAAGTAAATTTCCGCTAAAGCCCAGCTGAATTCGCTGTGGTGTCGCAGATTCTAAGACTGTGAAGCCCCCTGCTTTAGATTCTTATCACTGCCGTATGAATCCCGGTCGAAGTCAGTTCATGGAGAAACGAATGCGCACGATTGTATTGTCTTAGTACTGACTGCGACGCATGCGCAGAAGCACGGTTTTTGTTCTGCATTCGAGCGGCGAATCTAGCGGCTTCCACGGCCTGTCGTATAATGAGACGCAGATTCGCTGTGGGTGACGAACCAAGCAATGAAGATCGCTGGTTTCATGTCAGGCACTAGAGTCTGAACTGGACAGGGAACAGAAAACGGGGCTGGTTTATATTCGCGCAGTTTTAGCTGTCTGCTAGGCAGGTCCAGAAAACACGCCACTGCTTTAGTCTTGGGTTTAGTGAGTTTGAAGTCGCACATTTGAAAATGATTTGACAAAACCATTCCTGTCGGTGCGAACCGTTTCTAATTGGATGTGTTTTAAAATTCATTAATGTGATTGCAGGGAGAAGTTGCCAACTTCATCTTCCCGAAACGGAACATATAAAAGGATAAAAATATTCCTTTGCTCACCCTCCGTACCGTGAAGGGGTGTTGGGGACACTGGGAGTCAAGCTCCACACTTTCTCGGCACTGTACTGAGGCCACGGCACAAAGTTCCATTTATGGTGGGGATGACGATGTTCGAGGTTCCTCCTCCTCTTCCTCCGCACTCACCAGCCCAAAGCGGTTGTCACTAGTGAAGGTTATCACTGCAAACATTGGTGTGACATACACGGAATGCGCTGCCTTTCGCGTGAGATTTTTAGGGGGCCGATCGGTGGGACATCTATCGGTCAGTTCAGTGTTGGCCTAACCTTTTAACTTTACGTACCGCCAGGTTTAACATTAAAAAATTCTATGTGGTGCCCACATTGTGTTTATGTGTTTTGTACGGATCTCAGAACAAACAGCAACTTTTGCCTTATAAAACATTAAGAGACTGGTTTTTATAACCGAAGTGGAGAGTGTTTACAGCGCGGTACGCACTGAGTCCTTATATAAAACAGATACGCTTCGTCTTTAAAGGGTTAATCGACGTGACTTAAATATTAGCGTTTAGGTAACCGATAACACAAAGCAAGTGTTTTAGTGGAAATAACTTATGCACTAGATATGTAGGCAGATAAATTTGGTGAAAGAATCAATATACTCATAGAATTACACTTGAACCCCGTTATAACGACATCGCTTTATGTGACATCTTGCCTATAACGTCAGATATTCTGTGGTACCAATTAATTCCTCACTGTTAACCGTGACATTACACTCCTCGGTTACAACGACACTCATTTACAACAACACAAAATATTCAGTCCCCTTCATGATGTTATAACCGAGTTCGAGTGTAAATCGGAAAACTTCGTTCCGCTAATGGAACGGACCGTCGATGGAATGCAGTCTCAAAAGTCTGTGAAAAATTGTGTATTGTTTGAACAGAATCTCACCTGTAGTAAATATTTTCAATATTGCGTTAATTCCCTTGTTTTTTCTCCGAAAGACAGCCTGCTGTAATTTATAAACATTAAGTCTGAAGAGATGTGATGCATGTTGTGCTAATAACACGTTGTACGTTTTGGGGAATGCCAAAATCGCTATTATAGCTGTTGCAGGGTTTCCGTCGTGACGTATCTGTATTTCAAATTGTCATTTATAATTACACAAATACATGCAATGCAGTATACCTCTCTTAATAGCAATGGGTTGGGATTCACTCAGCGTAGCATTTAGCGTGGGCCTTCGCTCTAGAGTCACGCACATCAATTAACACGGCAGTGTTGCGTGTGGCGGCGTTTGACAGGTAACTTCCTGGTAAAGCAGCTAACACTTACCGCGCACTGGGCCTATGCTCAGTGATGTGACTGAATGCCTCGGTCTTTCGGTCAGAATTTATGTCTGATTCGCGTTCCTGAAGGTTCAGGCTTCAAATCTTGGCACGGACAGCCAAGAAAAGCTTTAAATTAAGGTAGCCGATCTCTAGGATGAATTTGAAGCTGGGGGTTGCCCAGGCAACGGGACACGAATTCTCTAAACTTTGCCGGCGCGTTCGATAAGCTGATTTCGTATTGTTTGGGTTTAAGCCACTTTCTTTTTGGAAGGTTTAGATTTGTTTGCGTGTTCTGGTTGCAGTCTCTCTGGAAGTTGGTGCGCTAACGAACGTTGTATGCGCGGATATTGTACCTTTATTGGGAACGTCCCCGTCATATGATGTGGTTAAGGTATCCACACGCCTCTTTGACTACGTTCCAAGCGATGCTTTCCACACATAGCCGTTTAATTGATCCATTCTTATATAATACAGCGCTAGAAAGATAGTATGATATCACAGGTTCCCTGAATATATGCACCATGAGTTTTAAAAATTCATAAGAACCAGCTAGATAAGATGTACTAGCGAATTACGACGCTGTAATGCCGACCGACGCGTAGGGACCTCGTGACTGTTTCGTAATGAACACTGCCATCTGGTGTAACCATCACCAACTAATCACGTACTCACAAACAAACTAAACGTATTATAAAAGTAGATAACCCCAGCATTGTACTTTGAGAAGAGGTGGTGGTGCTTACAGTGGCAGGATTCTTCTGGTCTGTCTACTCTGTAGGATCCAGCCGGTGTAATAAGGGCAGCAGTGTGGCGATTTGCCTGCAGGGTGGCAGGCTTAAAGTTATATATATTATTTATTTATGTACAAGGTTATATATTATATACATAATTATTTATACACAAAATTACTTATTTATATGCAAGAGTCAACAGATGTTGGTTTACTTTCCTGTTAGTCAAAATGTGGACTCGCCAGACAGGTCTCTGCAAGACAAACCGCGCTTGCTCACGCCGTTACAATGAGTGGAGCTATACTGCTACGCCCCCTATATTCCTTCATGGCGTATACAGGGACAGTTTTACATTTAGTACGCCCGTTCTACGTGTTGTTCATATTTAATGTTAGGTATCTGTGGGAGAGTGGAGAAGACTACATAACGAGGAACTTAATGACCTGTACTCATCACCAAATGTTATTCGGGTGATCACATCGAGAAGAATGACATGGGCGGGCATGTAGCACGTGTGGGGTATAAGAGAGGTACATACAGGATTTTGGTGGGGAGACCTGAGGGAAGGCGACCACTTGGGAGACCCAGGCTTAGATGGGAGGATAATATTAAAATGGATCTTCAAGAAGTGGGATGTGGGGGGCATGGACTGGATTGAGCTGGTTTAGGATAGGGACAGGTGGCGGGCTCTTGTGAACGCGGGAATTCCATCAAATGCAGGTAATTTCTTGACTAGCTTAGAAACTGTTAGCTTCTCAAGAAGGCCTCTGCGCTATGGAGTTAGTTATTTAAGATATCTATGGGAAATCCGCGTGAGACGATGAGAAGGCCTGTGTAAAGCACAGCTCGGCGTGTAAATGCATATAGAGAGAGCCTCATGTGAACTGTCTTATGTGTGCCCGACTACAAGCCAAATTTAAATGGACACGTCATGTACCTTTAACCTTTTAAAGCCTAGCGGTAACTTTACGTACGACCAGGTTTAACATTAAAAAATTCTACGTGGTGCCCACATTGCGTTTATGTGTTTTGTACGGATCTCAGAACAAACAGCAACTTTTGCCTTATAAAACATTAAGAGACTGGTTTTTATAACCGAAGTGGAGAGTGTTTACAGCGCGGTACGCACTGAGTCCTTATATAAAACATACGCTTCGTCTTTAAAGGGTTAAATGTCCCAATACCACACGTCATGAAGACAAATTCACCGGCATGCAAAGACCCCTAAGATATTTGTGGGAGATAATACTGATAAATAAATTTGAAGATACTTGGCACTTGTTGGCTTTGGTTTTGCACTTGTTACGTGCAAAAAGACAAGTGCTTGCACCTGTGTTGACAGTCAGGCATCCGCACGTGAGAATAATGCAAATCCATTCCCAAAATTTAGCCTTACGTAACAGATCTTCAAATACGGCAATATATAAGCTTATGTAGTATAGTTTGCGGTCTTGTGGAATTTTGTACTTAACAGAGAGCTGATTGTGTCTTGCCGAACAATGAGTGTACCTGTGTTTACAGACCCACTTCCTTATCCAGTAGGTTCTGTGTACGTGATGGTGTTTCGACTTTCTCCTGTATTTTGTCTTCTGTTTGACATTTCTCTGTACTTACCATTTGTAATCCCTGAAAGCGTGAAAACATACGTTATAACGTTTCATAAGCACCCCCATGAAGTAACGTAAAGAGTATCGCCATTGTCCTTAACCTTTTAAAGCCTAGCGGTAACTTTACGTACCACCAGGTTTAACATTAAAAAATTCTACGTGGTGCCCACATTGCGTTTATGTGTTTTGTACGGATCTCAGAACAAACAGCAACTTTTGCCTTATAAAACATTAAGAGATTGGTTTTTATAACCGAAGTGGAGAGTGTTTACAGCGCGGTACGCACTGGGTCCTTATATAAAACAGATACGCTTCGTCTTTAAAGGGTTAAACGAGTGGGCACGGCGTTACGAGCCTGAGCGCTGCTGGGATATAGGTCTATCTGTGAAGGGCCTGTAGAAAACCACGTAAAATGTTAGCAGTTGATAGGGCGACAAAAACCCATCACGGCTTGATTAAGACCTGAAATATGTGGCTAATGGTAATTACAATTAACCCCGTGCAGTCCCAAATTATTAGTATGAATTCGAACAGATGAAGGTAAAGTCTACCCTGTAACCTTCAACGAAGTCCCAGAGGGGAAATAGATGTGTAGGTGTGTTCTTTCTTTAACCTGGACGCTAGGTGGGGGTGGGTGGTTAACACCAATTCCCGGCCGCTTTACCGCTGGAAAAGACACCGGATACCCATTTGTACAGCAGGCTGGGTGGGCCCCAGGGCCGGTATAGACGGGTGTCGAAAATTAATTCCAACAGTCTGGTCGAAATTAATTTTCCAGAAAATCTTCAATCATCGAAGTTCAAAGGCAGCCACTAGATAGCAGGAGCTTAGGGAAACGCGGCATAAAATATTGTTAAGTAACAATGTGTCGATTTGAGTTCGACATTCGCCGTCGAGCCTAACTCGACTAACTAACTATATGGAGCAGAGGCCTTCTTGAGAAGCTAACAGTTTCTCAGCTAGTCAAGAAATTCCCCGCATTTTATGGAACCCGGAGGTTCATTACCGCATTCACAACAGCCCGCCACCTGTCCCTATCCAGAGCCACCTCAATCCAGTCAATTCCCTCCCATCCCACTTCTTGAATATCCATTTTAATATTATTCTTCCATCTACGCCTGGGTCTCCCAGGTGGCCGCTTTCCCTCAGGTCTCCCCACAAAAATCCTGTATGCACAGTCTAACTCGACATTGGACCGAAAAGGTCTAAAAGAGGACTCCAGTCTTCTGGGATGTGAGACTGCGTCGCTGGGTACGGTTACGGCCACACGTTCTTTCGAAACGGCGGGAAAACACGTACCTAGCGACGCAGCGTCACACACCGCAAGACGGGAATTCTGGATTACAGCGGTGCGAAAATAAGAACTCGTAAAGCGAATGAACTGTGTAGCAGACTTTCAGTGGGCAAGGCACAGGCTGTGTGTATTGTGTGCCTGTAGTGACTGGGGACAACAAAGGCCAAATAGGGCAAATCTGAACGGAAAGAGGAAGCCAGGAGCCCGGAGACAGTACAATTGCTACGCCGCTGAGCCAAACCTCGCTGTTACATCGTATCATAAGGTCAATAAACGTTGTGCAGTTTTTTGTACGCTGTGCGAAATAAAACGCTTCCAGCTCTGCAATCTAAGGCGTTGAAAATTGAATGGTTTGATTTGTTAAATGGGAAGCTCGCTTGATCGCTGTTGCCAGAATTCTCCGTTAACGCAGCGCACTTGTCACTCCACTGTGCTTTCAATCCTGCCGAGGCTGAGCGGCGCAATCGGGGAAGAGTACTGCAGGGTCACAGCAAGTGTTTCCAGTTGATTTGCTTCAGAACCAAATGGACAAATTCGTACCTTAACCACATGGCAGTCTTGCAGGTGTTTTATTAATGGCTTCCTGTTGTCATATATTTACATGTTCAGTTATAAATCAGAAATTTGTACTCACTGAGACATTTGTCTCCGGATTTTATCCCACGAGACTGATTTTAACACTGAAGATCCACCCTCTCACACTGCAAGTACTGGAAAACACTTTTAATATTTAATATAATATATGTTTATTATATTATAATATTTTAACCCTTTAAAGACGAAACGTAATTGTTTTATATAAAGACTGTGCGTACCGCGCAGTAAACACTTTCAGCCTCGGTTATAAAAAACGAATGAGTTGCTGACGTTTAAGGCAAAAGTTGCTGTTTGTTCTGAGATCCGTACAAAACACATAAACGCAATGTGGGCACCACGTAGAATTTTTTAATGTTAAACCTGGTGGTATGTAAAGTTACCGCTAGGCTTTAAAAGGTTAAGTACAGTCTCGACATCTATTTCCTTTCGGCTTATACAAATCAAGTTTTTGTAAAGTTCAGAGCTCAGCTATGTTGTGAAGTATCATTGTGTGGGCTGTATGTAAATTGTCTTTCTTCATAAGTGTTTTTAATTGCCTGGTTATTGCTTCTCACAAAAGCCGAAACATGTAGTCAGCAGTAAAACTGGTAAAACTTTATTTGTGACTGGCGATATATGCTTCCTTTCTACAGTGCAGTTACATGCAACTTGAAGCAGTTCTTTGCCATGAGCCAGCAGTGATGCCCTGTTAATGTAGTTGGTGGTTTTACTCATACTGCCTTCCAATGCACCGCGACGTTTCGGTTGGATATACATATCGCTTATAAACAGCAGCAGTTTTATTCCAACCGTATCGTGCGTCAGTTAACGATAAAATCCATCAGAATGAGGCAGACTCTAAACGTTCCGTCTGATTTTTATTAACCGACGTTTCGGTATGCCAACATAAGTGTCTGTAATCTCGTAAGTCATTGGTTTAGTATGCTAGCCTGCTCTGTGTGCCTGGAATACAGCAGATTTAGAAAAAGAAGACTTCCTGAAATAGCAGATTAGTTAAAATCATGAAATTCACCTGAAGCAGGCAGGTATGCTCGTGTCGAAGCGACTGAGAAATAACTTATTGAACGTGTATTTGGCGTGTTGTGTTAAGCCGCGTTCCGACGACTGGTGTATTTGACAAATGCGCTGATAATCGTGCATTGTACAAGGAGCCAGGTCGATCATTGTCGTAGTGTTCCAACGATTGGATTACTTTGCAAACATTCGTATTCGAGTGTACTTGCCAAACGTTGCCTTGGCCATTGTGGTAGCGTTTCCACCATTCGTGTATTTGTTCAGTTGAGGTAACCAATGATACTGCTTGTATGCACACAAGTCCAGTTACGTTGCTCGTCAAGTATAAACGAGTTCTGGGAACGCAACAAGTGTCCACTCGCAAGTAAAAAACGTCGACGATTTCTTTGACTTGTGTCACATTTACGTACAAACGGACAAGTGGCCTATATATATATATATTGGCCTATATATATATATATATATATATATATATATGTGTACATATAAAAGTCGAACTCGGTTATAACGTCATGAAAGGGACTGAATATTTTGTGTCGTTACAAACGAGTGTTGTTATAACCGAGGAGTGTAGTGTTATGGTTAACAGTGAGGAATTAATTGGCACAACAGAATATCTGACGTTATAGACGAGGTGTCGTGGAAATTGATGTCTTTGTAACCGGGTTCGACTGTATATACACATACACAATCCACACACACACACACACACACACACAGTATATACAAAAGTGCACCGTTCCAACGACGTGGCAGTTATCCACAAGTGACAAATGTTTATCAGATACACCAGACATGGGAAAGCGGCTGTACACATGCAGCTGCCAGTAATGTAGTTACTGTCTCTTACATTACTTCGCCGCGTAATTACTATATATGTATTTGTCAGGCTGCTGCAGGTGGTATGCTGCAGCGGTTGGTGGTGAATCAGCTGTTATGTGCATGTGACTGTGTGCACACCTTTTAAAGCCTAGCGGTAACTTTACGTACCGCCAGGCGTAACTTCAGTCAGTTCTCCATGGTGCCCACATTGCGTTTATGTGTTTTGTACGGATCTCAGAACAAACAGCAACTTTTGCCTTATAAAACATTAGGTGATTGGTTTTTTAAACTGAGGTGGAGAGTGTTTACTGCGCGGTACGCACTGGATCTTGATATAAAACAGAATGCGTTTCGTCTTTAAAGGGTTAAACACTGTGTTTACCCTACGCGTTTTTTATGGATTAGGCGTATGTGTGTCTCACAATGGACAGCGATCATTGCCTATGCGGCATGAATAGTTTGGTACAGTAATAACAAACAGTCAGGCACACCAGTATACTACATGTTTCGGCTCGGCCGAGCCGAAACATGTAGTATATTGGCACAACCTTAGAGTAACATGACATAGTGTGCAAAATAAATATATATGTTGGTGTGTCTGTGTTTATTATTACTGTATTTAGAATAACACACTGGGATGGCCCAAATTAAGAATTGTTTGGTGTTTGTAAGGTAGAAGCATTGGGTTTTCTGTTGGATAGACTTTTTTTTTTAATATTTGTAGATGAATTTGAGACTTGAGGGGTCTAATTTAGCAAAGTGTTGTGGAGGTTGCACAGTGTCGGGTTGAGCAGCTAGCCAGCCGAATGATGAATGCCAGGGCCATTGCCACAGTTCAAAATGAGCATTCTGCAATGCCAGGAGGTCGGCTGTTGGGCCCTTGGCCTTTTGCGTGATGAATTGAACATTGTATTGCTTACAAAGATATACAGAAACGTTTCCTTCAGTATTATTCACCGGATGTTCCGTGCTGCGTGGAAACTAAGTGAAATATTAGGTTTAAAAGGTCATCCTTGGGTACGTACGTTACCTTTGCTTATGTAACGCACGTCGAAGTACCAGTTCAGTGCCCGGGATGTGGCTTCATTTCTTGTCATTGTCACAGTGTATGCTGGCCGATACTTCGAAAAGGAATGTAATTTAAATTAGGAAATTATACATCACTCGTGTAATGAGAAATACGTTTGTTAAAGAGGATTTGAATCGCATTCAAAAACTCTATTGCGACACCTGACGCTGACAGGTGTGGTTACCGTATATATTGACAAGAGGAGGGGGTGAATATTGACAAGAGTAGGGGTGAATACTGACAACAGTATGGGTGAATGTGCTGCTGACTGTATACTGGAGGCGTAAACTGTCTGCGGTCCCGGCCTGCAGGCCCGGACCGCAGACAGTTCACGCCTCCAAAAACAACGCAGTACACAGTCAACAGCACATTCTCACTCAACTATAAAGTGCAACCTTAGTGAAACGGTAACAAAAAAATTCTCCCTGAAGATAACCCAGCAGGGTCGAAACATGTAGGAGTGTGTTACGATTGATGATAAAACTCTCTTTGTGCATTTGTTGGTGATTAGTGTTTTTTATAATATAGTGCACGTACATGGAACACATTAAATTTACGAATTCCACATTACGCAGTTTTTTCGTCCCTTGGAACGAGTGTTGGGATGTTATCCAAATACTCAGATTCTGTAAGAATCCTACACACTGGCAGGCGCGCGGTGCCAGTATTAGACCCAATATTGGACACACGATAGCAAGTTAAAGAAATGGAAGAATTATATTTTAGGTTCAGATGTTTTAGCCCAGTGTTTCCCAAACATTTGTTGTCGCGGACCGCTTCTGGCTTCGAAGGATAACGACGGACCCTCACATCCTTGCTCACGTAAATGTAGACTGTCGTATGGTAGGCGACCGAAATTAAAAATTTATGTCTCACGACTGATTTCAGATAGTTGCGAATAAATACCAGTTGCTTACGGAACAATGCCTTGCATGATATGACCTTAATGAAAATGACTTTCGCTCGCTTCGGCGGTACAGGGGGGTTTCTTTGACATTCTAACGATCCTACGAAATAAACATATCGGCAGTTAAAGAAGTTCCGCGATTATTTTCAACAAAACGTTATTCCTTTAATTAAAAAATAAGTAATCTTCAAAGCAGCCATTACAGAAATGTATCCACGGATTTCTGTTAACCTTTATCGGCCAAACGGACCGTCCATTGTCAACTGAAATGGAACGGTTCATGGAAGACAGTGAAAACGCTGTTCTGCGCAGACGCAGGCATGGACATTTAAAAACTGAACTAAGCTCCAGCTGTCAGCAGCTACATTGAGACTTAAAAGCCGGACAATGAAGGTTAAATGTGCAACACATGTAACTTCTTTCCCTAAGAGCGTATGAATATGACAGGTGGTAGACAGTTTCTGTACGCAAAATGTGTAAGATCACACGCAAGACTTCTACACGATTATGTTTCATGTAACAACACAGCCGTCTGCATGCTTCATACTCGGGCCCGCAGACACACGTAAAAGGATGCCGCCTCTTCACGTCATTATTAATTAACTAATTAACCCCTTAAGGCTCGCTGGTTACTGGGTGAACACCTCCTGTTTTAACGCGCAGAAACCTCTCACTTATTGAGTCAGTATTCTCGTGTCTTTTATGGTACCGAGGAAAACATTTGGAACTAAGAGGAGAATGGAGTAAGGGGGCGTTGGAGGACTCTGCAGAAGTCAAAGCTTATGATATGTACGCTGCTCGTTGCCTATGTTACAAGGGCTATCAGATCAGGAGCGTGTGGTGGGTGGGGACGTGGAGGCAGAGAGAGATGCTTATAGAATGTTGATTGGAAAACCTGGAGGAAAATAATTCCACTTAAGTAGAAGGATAATATTAAAATGGATCTTGAAAATAATGAGGTTACGGACTCGGTTCATGTGGCTCAGGACAGGGACGAGCGGCGGGCTGTTGTGGACTCGGTCATGAACTTTCGAGTTCCATATAATGCACGGAATTTCTTGATTGGCTGAACAACTGCTAGCTTCTTAAAAATAACTGTCTTATGTACTTTCGTAGTTAGTTAGTTAGTTAGTTAGTTAGTTAGTTAGCTAGCTAGCTAGCTAGTAGCTAGCTAGCTAGCCAGCCAGCCACAGCGTGCAGTCCGTGCTAATGGCCCTCTCAATCGCAGTTTCCTTTCATCAACATCTCAGTGCAAAATAATGTTGTAACCATTCCCTTCCCATAAACCGGTTTCTTGTTGCAGGCAGGGAGAGGCGTTACACCAGCAGGTTGCGGCGTGTTTCCACTAATCTTCACTCATTATACAACACACGTTTTTATACGCTATGAAGTCTGACATATGATATTCTTGTGTCTTTTGCACATTTTGCAGTCCCTGCCGTGGCTCAGGCGGTTAGTCGCCCGTCTCTCACCGCGGAGACCCGGGTTCAATCCCTGGCTAGTCAATGTGGGCTTTGTGGCAAATAAAGTGTCACTGTGACAGGTTTTTCTCCGAGTAGTCTACTTCGGCTCGTCCCTCTTAGTACTGTTCCATCATCCATCACCGAAACTTCATAAGCTTAGCAATTTACAGCGTTATTAACCCTTTGAAGATGAAACGTATCTGTTTTATGTAAGGACTCAGTGCGTACCGCGCTGTAAACACTCTCCACTTCGGTTATAAAAACCAGTCTCTTAATGTTTTATAAGGCAAAAGTTGCTGTTTGTTCTGAGATCCGTACAAAACACATAAACGCAATGTGGGCACCACGTAGAATTTTTTAATGTTAAACCTGGTGGTACGTAAAGTTACCGCTAGGCTTTAAAAGGTAAAACACCGAGCTGAGATACAAGGGCACATGCCTTGTATTTAGTTGAATATGCACATGCAGCTAGTATTTAACTCAGAGTCCATATTTGACGCAAGATTCGCTTTTTCTTTTGGTACGTCACATGGTTAACCAGAAATGCAGGGGGGCTTGAATCGTGCCTTTAACCCATTAAAAATGCTACAGATGACGTCACGAGTGCATATTGCGGTGTTGCAAATAGAAAACGGGTCAAATTCGTGGCATATTTTGTTTTCTGTTGTGGCGCCAAAATTGGCATGAAATCGCGCTTTGCTCATTAGTCTTACCACTGGCCGGAAGGTAAAGTTGGCCACTCTTCGCCATATAGTGCCCAGGTTAGGAATGAGTGGAGCCATATCTCTACTCCCCCATACGCTTTCAAGGGATTACTTTATTTTGTCATTATATTTGTATGGAAACGTAACCGGTAATGAACCTTTGGATTCCGTAGAATGTGGGGGGGATTTCTTGACTCGCTGGGGAACTCTTCTAGGAAGGACTCTGCTGCGTGTAGTTAGTTAGTTAGTTAGTTAGTTAGTTAGTTAGTTAGTTAGTTAGTTAGTTAGTTAGTTAGTTACATAGTTGGTTACTTAGGCCGTGCCATGGCTCAGGCGATTAGCCGCCGGCCCCCCACCGCGGAGGCCCGGTTTCGATCCCGGGTCAGTCCATGTGGGATTTGTGGTGGACAAAGTGGCACTGGGACAGGTTTTTCTCCGAGTACTTCAGTTTTATCCTGTCAGTTTCATTCCACCGGTGCTCCATTACTAGGAAAAGGACTAATAATAATAATAATAATAATAATAATAATAATAATAATCACAGGGTTGCACAATAAGCCTCAAGGCTGCGGTGCGTCCGTAGCGTCTGCCGCGGGGCCCTTCACCACTAGTTAGCTAGCTAGCTAGTTAGTTAGTTAGTTA
Organism: Coptotermes formosanus; assembly: GCA_013340265.1. Classification (NCBI taxonomy): domain Eukaryota; kingdom Metazoa; phylum Arthropoda; class Insecta; order Blattodea; family Rhinotermitidae; genus Coptotermes; species Coptotermes formosanus. The sequence continues at coordinate 527,312 of BLKM01000236.1, read as the reverse complement.
GTTAGTTAGCTAGCTAGCTAGCTAGCTAGCTAGCCAGTCAGTCAGTCATTCTATTCTGTAGCCGGACTCTTCCGAAGAGATGGTTCCATCGACAAAATTACTGGAATCTGAAACCATCGGTGGGTATTCCCCACCACAGCACGGTGGTTACCATACTTACCACTACCTAACGTAAAGATCTCTGGATTTCGCCCCCTCGGTGTATTTATGTTTCCACGATTGTTAGAATAAGCACCGGTTACTTTTCTGTACCATTTTGTATTCATGTTGGATATGCAGTGTTTTGTGTGAGCCGTTGGCTAAGTTGAACTTCTAAATCCTATCGGCCTACTTAGACCAGAGCTTGGCCAACTGACATACGTTTTGTACGTCCGAGAAGTCTGACCGGCCTGTAAGCCTCCAGTCTTCCTCGTTAAAATGCCGTCGGCCAACTTTGTGACATCCGGAATTATGCCGTGTCCATTTCTTGTGATAATGCGAGCGACTTTTATAATGTGTCAAGTTGCCACTTTTTAAACTGTTTTCTTATTTCAAGCCAATTGTTCTCTCTTAAAACGTTTACTGTTGTTATATTCTCTCTTTTTTCTTCCTTTATATGAGCAAATTCTCTCTCCCTCTCTCTCGAGAGAGAGGGGGAGGGAGAGACAACCGTAAAAGTCACGTCTTGTGATGTAATTTAATGCAGTTATGCTCATATTTGTGAGATAAATAAGCTGTCTTGCCTTCTCTTTCCCTTTTATTTCCTTTTGCATTTTATGCTTTCAGTCTAGCTAACCGTGAAGGAAGACGCGCACGTTGTTCTGTGCCTCTGCATGTCCTTCATTCATATTGCGTTTTGTTTCCATTCTCGTTGGGTTTAGGTACCGCCATTCTTCCAGAAATTAGAATTCTACCTTCTGTTGCTTAAAGAGTCCCAGGTAGTATACAGTTGAACACCTGACACTGTTTTAAAATTGTCCGTACCGCGTACGGATGCATCACGATGGTTCCCCTGAGGATGGTGTGATGTCAGTGGTTGTACAATTGTACTGCGGTATAGTGTACGAGTTAGTGGTAAAACATGTGTTGTACCTGACACTGTGTTTCTTATTTCGTAGGAACTCGATTTATAAACGTTATTATTGGCCGAAATTCGTGCTTCGTATGCTCAAAGAAATGCAAGATTTCGGGCTTACGCCGCGGCGTAGTTGAGGTCTGCCTTCGGGGATGGTGCGTGGCTGTGGTCGGTAGTTGGTTTGCAGCTACCGTTCTCTGCCACGAACCATGCAAGAAGACGGACAGGCCCGGTGATTCAGGCGGTCAGTATGTACAACCGTATAATTTGCGGGTAGAACACGGACACTCGTCAACCGTCACACAGCCGGAAGGCAATTTGGAAAGAACAACTAGCGGACAGCCTGAAGTACAGCAAAGCACTGTCGTAACACACACACACACACACACACACACAGCTACACTGTGGGACTGTCGAAGAAAACCGAACTGGATGTTAAAATATTGCTGAATATTCGAAAATATTTAACCTTTTAAAGCCTAGCGGTAACTTTACGTACCGCCAGGTTTAACATTAAAAAATTCTACGTGGTGCCCACATTGCGTTTATGTGTTTTGTACGGATCTCAGAACAAACAGCAACTTTTGCCTTATAAAAAATTAAGAGACTGGTTTTTATAACCGAAGTGGAGAGTGTTTACAGCGCGGTACGCACTGAGTCCTTATATAAAACAGATACGCTTCGTCTTTAAAGGGCTAATATAGCACACATGCGTAGATTTCAGACGTGTAGACCAATGAAATAAATAGGTAACGTAACCAAAAATATCTAAAGAGAAATTTTGATAACAATATTAATATAATTAATCGACGGAAACTGATGTCGAAAGAACCGAACTCATCATCCCATATGAATAACAACAGATATAAATGTAAAGTCCCTGTAAACGCCATGAAGGAATATATAGGGGTGGAGGTATATCTCCACTCATTCTCAACCTGAGCACGAGATAGAAGCGAGTCGTCAGTGTCGGTCGCTATACTTCCGCGAAAGTGTCGCTGGTACCGTTCGAGTAGGAGACTGCGTGGGCCCCAGGGCCGGTCTGCACATTCTGGAGGAGAGAAACATCTGCCTCTGCCGGGATTTGAAACCCGGATTGTTTAGCCCCTAGCATAGTCTGTATACTGACTACACTGTCCTGGCTCCCTCAGAATTACACGGGCATGAAAAGTTAAAAATAGTCACGAAATGTGGGCTATATTTGATTTATTTGCGACCATTTATAAAGGAACTGTATGTGAAAGCATGTTAACAAAAAGGCGCACGACGTAAAAATGACACGTTTAGACTTTATTTGGAGTCCTCTATAGCTATAACGACTCAGTCGGAATGTGTACGCGATATGTCTGCAATAGCGTGATGACAGGGCCAATAAGAAGTACAGTTTATATAGACTTTTGTGGCGTGACGTATGGTGTTAGAAACTGCAACGTTGTGTGGAAATTCAGTACGTTCTTACAAAACCTGTTGTACTTTAGAAAGGGACTGAATATTTTGTGTCGTTATAAACGAGTGAGCCGGTCCCAGTGTCCGCGCGGTCTAAGTCGTAGGTCTGCGGCCGAGCGCTTGCTGGGATCGTGGGTTCGAATCCCACCGGGGGCATGGATGTTCGTCTCTTGTGAGTGTTTGTATTGTCAGGTAGAGGTCTCTGCGATGGGTCGATCCCTCGTCCGGAGGAGTCCTACCGACTGTGGTGTGTGTCTGAGTGTGATCAAATGAAATGTCAAATGACCTCGACACCTGCTGTGAACAAGTAGGTAGAAGAGAGAACGACTAAGAAGGAAGAATAAACAAGTGTTGTTATAACCGAGTAGTGTAATGTCATGATTAACAGTGAGGAATTAATTGGTACCACAGAATATCTGACGTTATAGACGAGGCGTCATATTAACCGCTGTCATTTATAACCGGGTGTACTGTACGCAAGACGGACTGTGAAGTGTCAGTAACACCGACTTGTTAGGGCGAGCCCGCCGCTGATGATTCCTTGTCCCAAGAAGGTGTTTAACTCATTACAGTATTAATAATACCGGTGAACGGGAAGGTTTTAAAGAGATGGTGTTCCCCTCCCTCCCCCTCCCTCTCTCCATTCAGTCAGCCAGTTCCTTTCCCCCGTTTTTTTTTTCCTTCTTCTTGTCTTCTAGAAATCTCATTTAGCCCACAGCCAAGCAAACTGCATACCGCTGTCTATCAACTCCCCATCCATCGCTTAGCGAGTTGAGAACAGAGAAGAAAGGTTCGGAAACAAGAATGCGTGCCGCAGGAGTTGTGGCTTGTTCACACACTCTGTGCAGTTAGTTATCTCGAAAACTGTCATACGTGGGGGAAATGTGGCCTGTCTTGTAGGCAGTGTGTGCAGCGAAACCAGGTGTAATGGTCACATCTGCCCACTTACCGCGCGCGCATGGAAGGAAAGGAACTTGTGTCAAGGAAATAATGTTACGCAACGCGAAACTACTATGTAACGAACTAACGAACTATGTAACTAAGTATGTAACTAACTATATAACTAACTATGTAACTAACTAATTCCATGGAGCGGAGGCCTTCTTGAGAAGCTAGCAGTTTCTCAGCTAGTCAAGAAAATCCCCGCATTTTATGGAACCAGGAGGTTCATTACCGCATTCACAACAGCCCGCCACCTGTCCCTATCCTGAACCAGCTCAATCCAGTCCATGCCCCATCCCCATTCTTGAATATCCATTTTAATATTATCCTCCCATGTACGCCTGGGTCTCCCAAGTGGTCGCCTTCCCTCAGGTGTCCCCACCAAAATCCTGTATGCACCTCTCTTTTCCCCTACACGTGCTACATGCCCCGCCCATCTCCTTGATTTGATTACTCGAAAACGTGAAACTCCAGTCGCATGAAACTACTGCAGTTGGTTTCCGTATATCAGATGGGCAAAATGAGTGTACTGGCTTCAAGTAACGACAGTATGACACTTGACAGCGTAAGAAGTGACGAAGGATTGATTTTAATGTGTGCAGTACACCAAATTTCGTCAACTGCATTGTTTCCTGGGTCTGCGAAACAAATTATGGCACAAAATTTTTATCGGTGTACCCTAACAATCAAGAGGTGCACCGGCATTAAATTACTGTAAAGGAAAACACGTGTGTAAGTCCGATATTGCCCACACGTAAGGCACGTTTAAAGGTACAGTGAACTTTAGGAAATGGATACTTCACAGAACAACATTTAATGTTGCTGTTTAAATTTATTAATTTATGTGTTGTTCCGTCTTTAAACTTTCAGCCACAACATCTTGTGATGTGGCCATGGAAAAAATATCACAAGCGAAATATGATGAAAGGCAAACGTGTCTGTGTACTTAATTCAGCAGCACGCCATAAAGACCTGTAGAGAAGTGAAGGTATAGCTCCACTGATTCTTATTAGCGGCACGCCATAAAGACCTGTAGAGGCGTGAAGGTATAGCTCCACTCATTGTCAAAACCGTTACTAGCTGAAGCTGACCACTCACTTCCATCTAGTGCCGAGGTTAAGAATGAGTGGGTCTATACCTGTGCGCCCTCTGTGCTCTTGTGGCTTTCACAGAGATGGGTTGACTCTGTTTAGATCAGAAAAATCGCATCGAAATAAATGGGTAATTGACAGTATTAATAATGAATTACTGGCTGCGTAATTACAGATAAAATAATTTATTTCTAAAATACATGTGAACAAAAACTTGACAGGAATAATTTAGAAGGAGGAGCGGGGTTTGGATTTTTGTCGTAACAAAAGGCAATATGCCTCATGCATATTTTTACGCACGACGTCATGGTCACTGCAGAACAACTTAATGAATACTGCTTGACTAATTATGGAAATGTCTGGAACTGATTGTACACGTCACATTAATAACGCTTTTTAATACCCAAAGCGTATCGATATCCAGTGAACGAGTTGCTAACGAGCCTGTCGGACGTGTTAAAACATCGCCAGGTGTAAAGTCCGATATGCATATCGACAGCCAAGATGAGGGAACTCATTTCCCAGCGCCGTTCGAAGTGATATTTTACATTTTACGAGTATTATTCACTTCCTGGTAGAGCTATCACTTGCCCTCCGCAGTCCAAGTGATGTTTGAATCTTATTTCGCCAACCGGCATTTTTGGCGTCACGTGTTCACGGATTGTAATTTATGTACACACGGAAAAGATGCTTGTGGCCTGCCTACTGAGAGGTAGGCATTTGTTGGTGGGGTAGCTGTGACGTCCTCCGCCTATATCCGTGCTTTCTGCCAGCTCGCGTAGAGGGTGTCATGTCCTGTGATCCAGTTTCGCCCAGCCGACATTTATGGTCCGTCCATCTTAGCCATAAAGAGGTCGCCAGAAGGAACAAACTGACGTAGAGTGCTTTGCGTTTATGAGACTGCCGGGGTGAGGGGAGGGAGTTGGCGGCACGTCCGGAAGCAGTGGACGTTTGACCTTACGCGTTACTCGAACTTACTGTGTGGCTTTTGTCGCAGCTTCTTGAAGTATCGACAAAAAAAAATGAAAGTACTTTTCTATACAATGGGGGGGGGGGGGGGGGGGGGGGGGGGGGGGGGGGGGGGGGGGGGGGGGGGGGGGGGGGGGGGGGGGGGGGGGGGGGGGGGGGGG
>BLKM01000236.1:498848-521606 GCA_013340265.1 Coptotermes formosanus | reverse complement strand
ATCTCTTCCCTAGCCCCCCCCCCCCCCCCCCCCCGATTTCCGTAAGAGTAATGCTTTGTGGAAGGTTCCCAGGTTTTGCCCACTTGTCCTTTTGGTAAGAGGGACATGTAGATGACGATGAGTATGTAACATTGGTGGAATGATACTGAGAGGGGAAAACCGAAGTACCTGGAGAAAAACCTGTCCCAGTGCTACTTTGTCCACCACAAGTCGAACTGACCTGGGATCGAACCTCGGCCTCCGTGGTGTGAGGTCGATGACTACCTTCCTGAACACGTGTTTCGTGTGTAGACATTTAAACATTAGTTTGATACGTCATGTAAAAGATTATGCGTCTGTTACAAAGACATGCCGGGTTAATGCGTGATACGAATGTTTTACTATGGCTTTGATTGACTGTAGAAGGTGATGTCGTCTGGGATGTGACGCCGTGTAGTCTGATAGAACTGTACGGACATTTTAGAGGACCGCGTGAGTGATTATGGTGACAGTATGGTTCTCCGAAACGGCAGAACAGTCCGATTGCATGATGTCATATCCCAGACAAGGGCACTCTTCAAATGCGTTAATGGCGTGTAGGAACAGAGTGACCTGCCTGTGGTAATCACACGAGACACAGAAACACGCTGCTGGGGGAAATGCACAGCTTTTTAGTGTTACAGAAGGTGGGCAGGCGCGCAGCCAGCATCTTTTCTTGTCGGGGGGGGGGGGGGCGCTGACTCTGAGGCTATGTATAATTTATGTTTCATTTTAAAAATTATGTCATAAAAATCATGTCAGAAGCACAACATAACGCTGTCTGCAACTGCATTTATATACACACGAATATAACTACATGTTCCGTGACTCAATCACAGTGTCCTGTCTTCTTGTCTTTTTTATTTTATTAATTTGTATTTCAAAATTATAATGTACTGGTCATCAGCCGATTTCATTGGCTGATTTCGGCTGTCTCCATCACGTCGAGTGATCGAGGCTAGCTCTGTCTAAGGGGCCCAACTGAGTAGGTGTTCTTCTCTTCTCCCCCTCCATTCACCTGAGGACGGAAGCAGAGCCAGCTTCCGAAACGTTGTGATTTTAATTTTTAATGTTTTAATATTCTTAATACTTTACTCTTCGGACGATGGATAAAGTCCATAAACCCATCACCACACAGTATGATACAGCGTCGTCAAAACCTTTTACAATTCACCTGTGTTTACTGTATAGGCCACTAACCACCTGACTTAACACAAAATCTGCATTTTCTGCACAACGCACAGTGTATGCGTTCCGTATAATTCTCAAAACATACAGCATTGATTTGTTGGTCTTATTGGAAGAGAAGCAGTGTGTCTTCTGTGAGGTGGGAATGAATTTTGAAATATTATTTATGTGAATCTGAGACTTCAAAGTGTTCTAGCTAACGTCGTGGTATGGAGCCGTCTCACGCCTGTTCAAAAATAGGACGCGGGGCGGCGCGCTTTGTCATTCTTGTAGTGTGGCTTGTCATGCAAAAATGTTAACGAAGAGCTGAAAGTGTGCCGTGTTTCTAGCTATCGACCGCAAGCATAAATCTCAACAGACAGCTGTATAATTCGTCAGAGGGGCTGCCAAGTATTTTGTGATTTATTGTATTGCTGCTGTTTTTAGCCTACTTTCCTTCCTGAAGGGTCGAAAAGGCAGGCTTATGAAATGATCATTCTGTGTGTGTTTGTTCCTTTATTCCAGGGTGCAGTAGAGTTTCATGAAATTTGGTCGAGACGTTATGCCATTGGAGCCCACCCAAATATATGCTGTAATTTTCTAAAATAGACACTATACTGAAATGGCACAAACACGAAACTCTGAGGTGAGGTCAAAACTAGTGACAATTTAGCGTCTTGAAATGACCACACGGTAACAGACCTTAGAAAAAAAATTTTTTTGTGGTCCGTCGAAGTTATATAGGCGAAATTTGGTATGGAGATAGTTTCTACACTTGGCAGTAGATTGCATGTGGAGTGTCGTTTGTAAGTTCGGAATTCCGAACACGGCGAGTAATTTAGGCAGACAAAATCTGTTTGTCAGCAAGAATTGCTTTCCTTTCAGAAGGAAGATGCTGTAAATAGTACTGTCATTAGACTACTACTACTACTACTACTACTACTACTACTACTACTACTAAAAAGGTAAAGATAAAGCAGTCCCATTACAGGCCTGTACAGGCCCTGAGGGTTCCAGGAGGTTGAGGCTCCCAGATTTCTAGACAATCGGCACATGAAGGTGGTAAGGTTGTCAGCCTTACGCACCGGCCGCCTTTACCCGCCCGGAAATATTCCTGGTACTCATTTCTGTTAGAGGCTGAGTCGACCTCAGGGCCATAGTGCGGCCGACAATGAAAAAATCCACTGACACCATCGGGAATCGAACCCGCGACCTGCCGGTTTGTAGCTCTGTGCCTCAACCAACTGCGCCACCGCGGCCCCACTACTACTACTACTACTACTACTACTACTAATAATAATAATAATAATAATATTATTATTATTATTATTATTATTATTATTGCAACACGTTTTTAATTGCAAGCAGTAAACTTTTCTGAGGCGACTGGAATTAATTTGTATGACCATCTACAACGAGTTCTACACGCTAACACACGAGCTAAATTGCATTCTATTTTTGAATTGTAAGTTTCACTGTAAACTGGTCTCATTTTTACTTTTAGCTGTGGCCAATGTTCCATCTAAGCTGCGCGGGTGCGCGGCTGCGCAGTAACTGAAATGCCCCCGCGCACACTGAATTGTAGCCGCGCAGTCGTCAGGTCGTGTAAAAATTTTCTGCTCAGAACAGCATCTGGTCTGCGCAGCTGTAAATAAAATTAGAGGGAACGTTGGCTGTGGCCTGAATGCAACAGGACTGACGAGTGCTGATGTTGCTTGTTTCTGTTTGTTTCAGGTAAGTACCCAGAGACACACAACGCAGCGTCTGTGGACTTTTTTCATTTTAATTGAGGTACAGTCTGTGTTCTCAGAGGTAAGAGCTGGTGTTTGTTTTACACATTTCCGGTTTGCATAAACTTTTCCTTGAGGATATTTTTTCGCCCGTTAAGTTCTACAATACCCTGGTTCAGGATTCGACGTATACAGACTTTTAAACCCCATTATTTAACCTTTTAAAGCCTAGCGGTGACTTTACGTACCACCAGGTTTAACATTAAAAAATTCTACGTGGTGCCCACATTGCGTTTATGTGTTTTGTACGGATCTCAGAACAAACAGCAACTTTTGCCTTATAAAACATTAAGAGACTGGTTTTTATAACCGAAGTGGAGAGTGTTTACAGCGCGGTACGCACTGAGTCCTTATATAAAACAGAGACGTTTCGTCTTTATAAAGGGTTAATTCTTCATGTATAAAGACCATACACCTTACACACTTCATATAACACACTGTATTGCAACGGTATTATTTCTTTCTGTTTGTATTCTTGGGATCTGCCTGATGATGGCAACGAATAGTAGCCGAAACATGTAGCTGATCTATTAAACAGTAAATTTGTGTTTTGACTGAAAATACCTGCATTTTTAGTTTGAGGATTTTCATTACTGGGGGAAATTTATTCGAGATTATGACTTACGCAGAGCACAGATAATCACCACTCACAAAACGTGACGTATTTAAAGGTAATTGGGTCACTTAAGCGTCTTTCAGCTTGTCTAATATTCAGGTTAGTTTATTGCCCTGTTTCTGCCGCATGTTGTGAACCGCGCTCGAAGGTAGATTCCTGACTCTCGTACAATAGCCTGGGAAGGATATTTGATATTTGTTTCGTGGCAGTGTTCCATACCCACCGTGAACGGACTGCAGCTAGAACCTTAGACTATTTGCTAATTCTGTATTGGTTTGCTCTTAAAATCTGTCGGGGCATTTCAGGCGTATAAAAACCTAACTTTCCTAACAAAATCAAACTCATTTCTTCGTATCTCATGTGAACAGTTTCACAGATTGTGTTAAAATACAGCTGGGAGAAATTATTTTTGACTTCTTAGTTACAGTATCTAGAAGCAAATGTCACCCAGATGTTACGCTATTAGAAGTTTTTATATGGACTTGCCTTATGGTGAATACACAAGCATAATGCCGTTGAAATTACAAGGGAAACTAATCACTAACAAGTGCACAAAGAGAGTTTTATCATCAATCGTAACACACTCCTACATGTTTCGACCTTGCTGGGTCATCTTCAGGGAGAACTTTTCGTTACCCTTACACTAGGGTTGCACTTTACAGTTGAGTGAGAACGTGCTGTTGACTGTGTAGTGCGTTGTTTTTGGAGGCGTGAACTGTCCGCGGTCCGGGTCCTGTTTCGACCCTGCTGGGTTATCTTCAGGGAGAACTTGTCGTTACCGTTACACTAGGATTTACTTTACAGTTGGGTGAGAATGTGCTGTTGACTGTGTACTGCGTTGTTTTTGGAGGCGCGGAGGGTTCATGCGATATCCCTGCAGGCCGGGACCGCGGACAGTTCACGCCTCCAAAAACAACGCAGTACACAGTCAACAGTACATTCTCACTCACCTGTAAAGTGCAACCTTAGTGTAATGATAACAAAAAGTTCTCCCTGAAGATGACCCAGCAGGGTCGAAACATGTAGGAGTGTGTTACGATTGATGATAAAACTCTCTTTGTGCATTTGTTGATGATTAGTGTTTTTTGTATAATATAGTGCACGGACATGGAACACATTAAATTTAAAAGGGAAACTGTTGATGTTGCAAAAATAATTGTACAGTTTGGAACATAAAATATATTAACCCTTTAAAGACGAAGCGTGTCTGTTTCATATAAGGACTGAGTGCGTACCGCGCTGTAAACACTCCACTTCGGTTATAAGAACCAATCTCTTAATGTTTTATAAGGCAAAAGTTGCTGTTTGTTCTGAGATCCGTACAAAACACATAAACGCAATGTGGGCACCACGTAGAACTTTTTAATGTTCAACCTGGTGGTACGTGAAGTTACCGCTAGGCTTTAAAAGATTAAAACAAGTTTTGTGCGCGTGTAACAGTTTTCGCATATGAAGAAAGTTCGTTAAAAACGCCTGTCTTCTGTAACAGTCTGATTAAATAGATCAGAAGGATAGATGTTTGTGTATTATCGATAGAAACACAAATTGCCAATCGCATCCAAGGCTTCCAAATTATCGTCACTTTGTAATAACTTAATAATCACCCTGTATTAGTATCGCACGTTGTTCGTATATTGGAAACCAAACCAACTACATACACTTATGTCACATATTCCATTGTTTATATTGTACTATCGTCTGCGTGTTTCACTTCGTTTAGAACTATGCTCAGGGAGGCATATAATGGAAAATGTAACTGTGCAATCTTATTGAGGGTCATACGTTGCTCTATATACATAGTATAGCCAATTAAAATGCAGCTTATTTCGACATTAACATGTCAAGCATATAGATAAAGGATAAAAGTGAAAAGGTTATAAAAACAGCCTGCTTGGTGCGGTCAGTTGAGTTATGTTAGTTATAAACATCTTGAAGGTAACGTCTGATTTGTGCGTCCATACATCAGTATGTATTTTTAAATTTTGATCACATTATCCATGTCCCGTGATATTATGTTAGTGAACACCCTGTATAGTGTTACACAAATTCCTTATAATACTCCTGTGTCGTTATTCCCGTTTCGACACCACGACTACTCTGTTCTCGGCTGCTGATATGTCTGTTATTTAACTGAACGCGCAGTTCACTTTACAAGACAGGTAACATATCCACTTGCCACAGCCTGTCTGATTTGCATATGCATTGCCCAAGACTTGCAGTAATTAAGATTAGTTCTGTTGCACCACGCATATGTCGTTTGTATCGCAGAATGCCAGGGAGAATTGAAGGTGTGTCCTGTCGCACCGTAGTCATTTTCTACAGGGTGATCCATTTAAAACCGCATGGTATTAGAAACGTATTTTACTGGTCTCTGTTGTTAAATATGAAGCGTATGAGTGTTCACTGAACAATGGAAGATATGCACAGCATGTTTTATGTTTAGAGAGATGTGAAGTAATAGGTTTAATGTTTTCTTTGTGTGTGTCTGTGTGTGTGTGTGTGTGTGTGTGTGTGTGTGTGTGTGTGTGTGTGTGTGTGTGTGTGTGTGTGTGTACCGTTTTAAATGGGCCACTCTGTAGCCTATGAGAATATACCCAAGCCATTATCTTGCTGCTAATGAAGACGCATATTTATAAGACTCGGCACAGCGTTCTTTTTTACATGAGGAGAGTTACCCTGGGAACATGTTCTGAGTGTGAGTGTCTAGTTAGGAGTGTTACCTTGTTGCTGAAGAATGACGGGGAGAATCAAATGGCACTTCGCAGTTGGAGATGTGGGAGGGCTACGTGACAAGTAGTGAAAAATATGGCCTGCGTGCGAATGTTAACGCAGTTGCCTTGAAAGAAGAAACACACCTCAAGTTGGCAAGAAACAGCGGAAGTTGCCAAGCTGCGTTTAATTTCGCCCGTTAATTTCGTCGAGTACGTCTTTATATAACGCATTATGTTGCTGGCTAACTCGCCATGCAGCAGATTTCTTGCTCGGCTGACTCCCAACTGCTCAACAATCCTACATCTTGTGTGGAGCCCCGAGTTTCATTCCTTTGCTCACCAGAGCCCGCCACTGGGCCACGCCCTGAGTTGTGTGTATTTTGATATGCTGAATATATCACATTTTTTACTGGGTACGTGTATTTACAGGGTGTAATGTTTGTGAATACGAAAGAATGCCAAAACAAATAGTGACTGGCAGAATGAAATCAACAAGGAAAAGAGGAAGACCACAGAAAACGCGGACTGATGCCGTTGGAAAGGATCTGCAGACAATGGGAATAGGAAATTGGCGTACAGTGGGCAGAGACTGGGAGGAATGGAGGAAGCTTTATTGAAAACAAAGCTCTACAACGGAATGTAGTGCGTTAGGATAGGCAGGACGTGGAGGAGGCTGAGAAGAAGAACAAAGAAAGGATATTTGTCAATATACGGATCATAACGTATTATGTAATGGTATACATAGTTTTATGATTATGATTTATGATTCAAAATTGTAGCCGCCAGAAGGGTCACATGAAACAAGCTGCATACTGAGGGCCCACACTTATTAGGCGCCACCGTACAAAATTCAGGGTTTGTGTCCCCGCGTCGGATCATATGGCATCGAACGATGGCATGACTACTGCATAACTGATTGTAAAGCTGTGTGACAGAGTGACGCAATTCGAGAACAGGGTGATTAGAAAAGCGTGTCAGTCTAAGTGCTAGGCGGTGGCGAGATGGGGATTATGACACACTCATTTGTAGTCTTTGGCATATATTTCTATATTAATCAAGTGAAATGGGGTTGAGATGGGCGGGAGATGTTTCGGTCTTTTGGTTGAAAATGACTGGGGGGGGGGGGGGCCACGGGTGCACGCCATACAGAGAGAGAGCTTTGTGGTATCTCAAGTCCAATTTTGTCCTTAACCCTTTAAAGAAGAAGCTTAAATTATTCTGTTTAAAGACCCAGCCCGTACCACGCAGTAAACACTTTCGGCTATAAAAACCAATCAGTAAGGCTGTGTAGGGCAAAAGTCGCTGTTTGTTCCGAGATCCACACAAAACACATAAATACACTGTGTGGGCAGAACGTAGAATTGTTGAATGTTAAACCGGGCGGTACGTACAGTAATCACTGGGCTTTAAAGGGCTACAGTCCGTACCGCGCAGTAAACACACTCCGTCTCGGTTATAAAAACCAGCCAGTTAATGCTGTATAGGGAAATAATCGCTGTTTGTTCTGAGATCCACACAAAACACATAAATACACTGTGTGGGCAGAACGTAGCATTTGTGAATGTTAAACCTGGCGGTACGTAAAGTAACCACCGGGCTTTGAAAGGTTAAGGGAAAGAAAGTGCACTAAGACTGTAAAAACGTGAATATGTTTTATAGTCTGCACACCTTCTGTTTCTTCGGCCGTAGGAGTGCCAGAAGTCTCTCTCTATGTGTTATTATTTCACGACATTTTTCTAAAAGGCCCCCCAAAAGTTAAAAATTATGTTCATTGGGTCAGAATAAATTTTGTATGGGACACCTCGAAAACTTTACGAAATTACATACTGAATTTTGTCGAAATCTGAGATGTGAAAACGCGACACATTTTGACTAATGGTAATCGGTGTTAAATAATACTTTTAGAAAATGACAGATCACTACTCTGCCCGCCCTGAAGAGGGAGGCAGTGTGCTGCGAAATGTTGGTACACATATACCAGACTAAACGGCGTCATTACCCAACAGACCACATTCTTAGTTCTCACCTCCTTCAGTTTTATAGTGCCTTCCGCTTGAAGCAATTTCAGTGTCTTCATTCGACGCCGCAGGTCAAGAATTCGGTTTCCTGACAGCTTGTAGCTCAGTAAGACGGGGAAGTGCCTCGAGAATTACACAAGACATGTAGACTGCATTGCAGTTCATGACATTTGTTGTATTCGGGTTTGTGGCTTGGTCGTTCCTGAAGATGGGGGCAGTATGCTCCTCCGAAATACTGGTATCCTGTTACAAGGCTGCACGGTGCCACAGATCAGAAAACCCCAACGTGAAGCGGACCTGCCTTTGAATATTACAGTGAATACGTGCTGTAGCATTAAGCATACCTCTGTGTGTATCCACCAAGAAGAGGATCTTCTGGAGGTGAATCCGGGGAATCCACTTCTGGAGGTGAATCCGAGGAATCCACTTCTGGAGGTGAATCCGGGGAATCCACTTCTGGAGGTGAATCCGAGGAATCCACTTCTGGAGGTGAATCCGAGGAATCCACTTCTGGAGGTGAATCCGGGGAATCCACTTCTGGAGGTGAATCCGGGGAGCCACTTCTGGAGGTGATTCCGGGGATGCGGTGTCTGGAATCTGCCGTGAGACCTACAGTGGGGCTCACGCTGAAATCAGATATGACAAAACGTGATTTTTTCCTTCCGTGGTGCAAATTTCGTTATTGTACCTAGCGCACATCTCTTATAAGAAATTTGAAAAAATTTACAGGTAATTTGTATTCTTCTGTATCGATTAAGTGGAGTGTTTTGAATTATTAAAGGCTGTTTATGGATTACACGCAAAACCGATGTGAATTTAGGAAGATATATGTACCGGTGTGCATTTCGTCGTTCTTTAAAATGTACTCAATATTACACGTCAGTATTTTAGTACGTGCCTATCTCTTGTTCCTACAGCGTGTACGTCTTACATAGCGGACTCCCATTATTTTCACAGTTTGAGGGGGGGAAGCGGGTGTTCAGAAGTAATATATGAAGCCTTTATATGGCTCTGGAAGGTTTAATAAATAGTGAATTACTGCCCATGCTACAAGAAGCGTCTATGTTACCATCTCATTCGACGTATCTCTCCGGGAATCCCTCTTTATGTTGATGTCCTGGCGGGAAGGGGGGGCCCACCTACTGTGCAAATTCTTTTTTTTTTTTTTTCAAAGGCCCCGTTCTCACCCCCAGCTCTTGGCGTGATAATTTTCTCTGCCTCTGCTGGTGTGAAAAGCAATGAACTAGGTTGCAGCGTTGCCGGGTTTCGTTTTACGACAGCTGTAATAAGGTGCGCACACTCCCGCTACCTGTTTCACTGGAGGGAATATTTTAATTGGGATCGCCTTCCACGGTAGGAACGTGACAAAGTAGTGCCGAACTAAATGCAGTTTAAGTAGCCAAAAGTGGGTGAACTTTATCTAAATTAGGTGCGAACCGAGAATTTTTCCTTTGGGGGGGGGGGGGGCTGACCCTGAGGCTATATATAATTTTTTGTTTGATTTTAAAAACCATTTATAAAAATCACGCTGTAAGTACAACATAACACTGCCTGCAACTGCATTTATATACATACAAATATAACTACATGTTCCATAACTCAGTCACAGTGTCCTGTCTTCTTGTTTTTTTATTTTATTAATTTATTCTTCAAAATTCTAATGTACTGGTCATCAGCCGATTTCAGTGGCTGATTTCGGCTGAAGGGGAAATCACGTAAAGCTTTTGATATCATAATATCTACAAAAACCTGTTTTTTTTATTTTGGTTTTTGGGGGGCTGCAGTTTGACATCCCCCCCCCCCCAGGGTGCGCCCCTGATCTAAGTAACACTCAGAAATACAGTTGGCACCTCAGGAAACACGCCCTGTATCCATTACGGGATTTCAAAACAAAATGCATGCATGCACGTCGTGTTGTTTAGCAGAGTACAGGCACCAGCACCTCAGGGATCCAGTTCTTGCTACTCCAGTTGAAGACTGTCGCTCCGGTGAACGAAAGTTTGCTTTCAGAAACCAAAGATTATTTGCTGAAACTGAGAGGTTTATCAATACACTGTGCAGGTGTGTCAGACCAGCGTCGGTTGCTACGTACTTTCGGCTTGGGTTATCGTACATCACGTTACCGAATTAGCGGCCGCCCACACGCGCGTTCGTGTTGCGGCCTTAAGTGTCAAAGGACATTGGTCAAATAAAATAATGACTTTATTTATGACACGTAATATAACTGAAATCAATGTAGTTATCTGTCGGTTTCGAACTAGCCGCAGACCACTTCAGTTGGCACAGTTATAATCATTGTCACTTCTGGTGTATCTTTTATTCTCGTTGCAGTTGCACAGCGTGAACGTACCCAGTTTTGTGACGTAGTATGACATTCAGCGCTCCAAGTTCTCGACTCAATTAACTGTGTGTTCCACAGATGGCTCCACTGTGTAAGGCTTCGCTCCCTACTTCACAGCTTTATACGCTGAAGTACATTTCGTATTGTTATGATTTACAGAACTAGAGATGCTTGTTAGGAGACGGGAGAACTCTGAATTTATAACGACCAGGCTATCGTGGTTCGATTCCCAGAGAAGTGAAAAGTTTCTATATTCCCCTGAAACGTCCAGACCCGCTATGGTGCCTACCCAGCCCTTCTTTCCTCCACTTCCCCGATGGCTTCGTGGCGTGCACACAGACCTTTTACAGAAGTGCACCACAACGCCCAATCCACAACTTGAGAACGGAGTTCTCTAAATGTAATAACGCGTCCTGCTGACACATAAGGCCCCCAAACGTATTTACAGACGGTGCCTAAGTAAGTGTAATGTAAAATTGGATGTTTCCGAGAAGCTGAAGATCATATCGCCGTCTTCTGGGGTGTGATACCTTGGATCTTGGAAGCAGCAGCGTTTCAGAGGGATATACTGCCCCCATCTTCAGGGGTCACATCCCAGCAGTCTTCATAGTTGACACCGTGAGAACTCCAAATCTCGCGAACTGCTGTTCTTCGGTATGAACAACAAATCATTAACTGTGCTCATGTTTGAACGGGTGATGGCCAAAATATTTAATATACTGTGACCCCAGGGGTCAATGCGTGAAGGCTGCTGCTGTTCGATTTACTTTCTCTTGTCTACCTGAACGCAACTCCTTACGCAAGGCTGATGTGATTGTTATAGGCACAGCTGTTCTCATTTCTATAAAGCGGAAAGTAGCATAGCGTGTGTAATTTTGTGAGATTATTGCAAGATGATTCTGCAACTTGAATTGAAATTTAGATGAATTATTGCAAACAGCATTTCGCAACTGTAGAATGTCTAATAGAGCGACTAGTTTCGATTTTGTATGCTGTGAAAAGGGTAGCCTACACAGGCCTGCAAACCTGCATACGTTTTACCGTAGCCAACACAAACCTGCATACACTTTACCGTAGCCTACACAAACGTGCATACACTTTACCGTAGCCTACACAAACGTGCATACACTTTACCGTAGCCTACACAAACCTGCATACACTTTACCATAGCCAACACAAACCTGCGTACACTTGACCGCAGCCAACACAAACCTGCATACACTTTACCGCAGCATACACAGACCTGCATACACTTTACCGTAGCATACACAGACCTACATACACTTTACCGCAGCCTACACAGGCCTGCACAACCTGCAGACACTGCGCCGCCATCCTGTCAAAGCACGAGGCATTTCGAGACATGTTACATACATCACAAATCTTTCCGTCGTTTCAGAGATCTGCTCAAACTTCATTTCCTTCGTCGTCATCATCACTAGCAGCGAGGTGTGAACCATTGCAGGCTTCTTCTGTCTGCATGGGTGTTCCTTTTCCCATTATTTTCCTGGTCCACTTAGGTTTCTTGTGCCAGTTGGAAGGTGTTCATAATCTAAGTTGGGAATGTTTGTATCGTCCGTTTGTAGTAAATGTGTGCTTGCACCTGTGATTCACAGAAATTTCATTTACGATTAGTCCAGTTCTCATACCTATACGGAAGCGTTGGTGCTGCCATTATCTTGTACAGTTTTAACACTTTCATTTTTACTTGTTTTAGACGTGCGTGTCGAATTGTTCCACACACATAGGCTGTCATGGAAGCCTTGTAACTTATTATATACGTCATCATTTATATACGATACAGTACTCCCAAGTATTGATGTTCTTTTATTTTCTTAATTAGTTGTTAATAATTTTGCATTGTTGCTGTGATGTGCTCATTTCGCAAAATGCAGTGACGCATTTTTAACAGGAAAAGTTTTAAAGTTGTGTTCTTTACGAATCATGTTCTTTGGTTGATATTTTAGAATCTTCCTATCAACGCGCTTTCGACTTCTTCCGTTTTTTCTCTTTTCCCCATAATTTCATTACCCGTGAAATTTCTATTTGTCAGAATTTCTGTGTTTACTGGTGCCCCGCGACCCGGGCAAGCTAGGCACACTCATTTATGTAGTTACCATAGAAACTGAAGAACGTGTGTGTATTTATAATTACACTTTCATAGTGGTGCCCATAGTTATCGTGGACACTCGAAATTGTATTCGCGCCTTCAGCCATCTGGTGGCGTTCTGTAGAACTCCAACGTTCGGCGTAGTTACATCACCTACCATCTGATGGCGGTCCGTTGAACTCCAACGTCAGAGTATGACATTTGGGTCGAGATGGACTGACTCTAAAGCATAGTAAGCTATAAGATTTTACTGTCCGAAAGCGAATAACCCCCATCCTAATATCAGCCGTCTCTCATTTCTTATCATCCGCGGTGCACTGCCTTACAAGATGCTGTTACCTTCCACATGACAGCCTTCTGGGTTCAGACAATGCGTAGGTCTGTGGGTTAACAGCGACATTTCGGACGAATCTACCGCTTCTGTCTTTAGGAATACGCGAATTACGTCCATGTAGACGCTGAAGTGATTCGGAGCACGAAGTTCGTTGATTGTAGGCAGGTTGCTAGGGATTTGGCCACTTTCACTTTATTGTCCTGCACGGCATCAAAACCCAGAAAGTTAGCATCAGAATTGTCTCCATAAATTCCTGTTCTTGTATACTGACGAACTAATGATGACTCTGTGGCTGTCACTTATAATTTACAGTAGGCCGGTGTTTCAACACTTCCTGCACTCAAATCCTTGCTTCCTAGTACAGCCTAAATATGTACGCCACGGGGTAGATAATTGGAGAACCGTGGGTCAGTTCCCAGCAGGGGCAAGTGGGTGCTGTCTTCTCAAAAACGCGCAGACCGACTCTGCGAGCCACCCAGCAACCTGTTAAATGACTGCCAGGGGTTGTTCCTTTGGGAGTAACGGGGGATGGGTGTGAAGGTGCCGCTTTCAGGAATGAGTGGAGCTATATTTCTATTCCCCCCATATATCTTCATGTCATGGAAAGGGACAACTTTACGTTTACCATCCGGACAGTCGTGCACCCCCCACTCCAGCCTTGCCACATTTCGGCTTTCCTTTATGTGTGCTAACCATAACCATTGACCCCGGGGATTGGAGTGAGGTCAAAAGCAGGTAAAATTCGGACCTGAAGTAGGACAATGCGTCATCAAGGGTTTGGGGTCAGTGCAATAGTGTCAAGACGGCATCTGCCCTGACACTTCTTGTTGTGTGCACTGTTAAATGTACACGTTATCCTATTTGGATAGGCGGTTGGTTTAATATACAGAGTGTCCCGCAAGAAAGACAAACTTTTGGCTGTATTTTGTTAATCAACTGATATCGAGCGAAAGGTGTTTCAGGAATGTGTGACTAATTCGTTTCTGTTATGGGGTTAAGAATTTTGAGTGACTGGGAATTACATTTATGGTACAGCTGATGTGAAATACACAATAAATGTCTCAAGTGACAAACCATTTCGACCAAACCCTCATATCGTTTCTCCGTCCCTGAGTGTGCCTTCGTCAACTCAGATCACAACCGTTTCGTGCCACATCGTTTCCGGATCATTATTCACTGATCATTTCACGTTTCGAAGCTATGCAGTACTGTGTTATCCTTCGTTAAGTACGTAGGCTGTCTCCGAGATACTGTGTACCGGATTCACGACACTTGTACAGCCATGCTACAAAGAATTGCCTACCATTTTAAGTGTCTCTTACACCTTTGTGCTGTATGCGAAGGTAGCTAGGTTGGTGTTGTGCGGCGTTGTTTTGGTTTGTTTCGATGTTGATGACCCCTTGGGTATCGAAATCTGTGTGAAATTCGGTGTGATGTAACATAAAGTATCTGTTTTGGTTATATATTGTTATTGTTGTTGATGTGATTTCGTTTTCTGTTGTGTCATATATACTTATTTCTTTGTTGTTTGTTTGGTCTGGTATAATGTACATTAGTGTTGATGGTATAATGTACATTAGTGTTGATGGTATAATGCACGTTAGTGTTGATGGTATAGTGTACATTAGTGTTGATGGTATAGTGTACATTAGTGTTGATGGTATAGTGTACATTAGTGTTGATGTTATTAGTGCGGCTAGGATTATTTTGTTGGATGGTGAGAATATTTCGTGTGATGCCAGTCTTGTCGTGTGTATGAACAGTACTGGTGTCCCTCCGATTATGATTGTGAACAGGATGTGTGAGAATCAAAAAGGTTCCTCTGATTAGACACGTGATTGTGGTTTGGAGTAGTTGTGTTATTCCCATGGCCAGTGGGTGTTTCATGTGTGTCAATATTAGTCTTGTTGTTATTCTTGTTGATATTAATAGTTTTGTTATGGCAGGGGGGATTTTATTTAAAATATTAGTTTTCGGGATTAATGAAATGGCGTGTGTATGTCTTTCCTCTGAAGTTTTAAAAGGCTGTGTCCTTATTTTTGGTTTACAAGACCAATATTTTTGTTAAATTATTAAAAAATTATTAAAAAATTATTAAATGTCAATGTGGTTGCATCTTTTTATTTTTTTATTTTTGTGGCGTTTGGACTTTCTCTTCTGGTGGTAAGCACCTGTTGGTTACTTTGTTGAGATTGGAGTTTCTGGTTTTGGTTTTGTATCTTTCGGTTTATTTTTACTTGTGTGGGTTTAATTACAGCTTGTTTTTTGTTGTTTATTTTTTGATTTTTTCGGTCTGCGATACTGTGTACCAGGATCCACGACACACAGCCATGCTACAAAGAATTGCCTACCATTTTAAGTGTCTTTTACCCCTTTCTACTGTATGCAGAGGTTGCTAGTTTGGTGCTGTGCGGCATTGTTGTGGTTTGATTCGATGCTGATGACCCCTTGGGGATCGAAACTTGTGTGAAATTCAATGTGGTGTAACATAAAATATGTAAGGAACAGCACTGTGCATTTTGTTGGCCCGAGTGTTGTGAATTGTTTGTAACGTTTCAGTTAGTGGATGGAGCACGGAGGGATTTAGAAGGAGATGGTTGTGGTTACGTTTTTATGGCTTCTCAGAAATTTATGAACTGACAGCATGTAAGCAGAGGACGGTGTAGGGACCTTGCCCTGTGCCAGGTTATGTCTATTGTGTACAGTGCACGTAATTATGCGGTCATTACATTCACATGGGGCGTATGAGGGTTCATTTAAAACTGTAATCCGACATAACAGATGGCCTGGATATGTCATTGTACGCTGTCGACATTTTCGGGCTTGTAGCAATCCTGGTTTCACCCTCCGAGGTTTTAGTAACGCGCCGTGACACGTCATGCAGCCACCAGAGCAACCGATTTGCTCATGGAATTGGCGGAGACCATCTTGAAGGGTCTGACGTCACTTGGATCCTTTCAGGAATAGCGGCTACTTTACATGAAGACCTATGCACATTTATGGTAATGTCTCGCTAAATTCTTCTTAGAATGAGAAAATTTTCAGACAAATGTTGTAGAGAAAATGAAAACACACATTTTATGTTCAATGACTTTTTCCCGAAAATCGTGCCGTTTGTGAGATAATGTGGAAAAATATGGTACAGCCGGACAGGCCACAGGTGACAATATAATACGGCGCATGCGCTTTGCATGCTGGATAACTAAGGCAAAAATACAGACGCACACTCGTGTTTAATACTTAACTGCCCTTCCACAGCAACAGTGGTTACCGAAACGCGCGTGCATGTTGTGTTGCACATACATTGGCTGTGTTATTTAAACATTTGTTTGTGTTCTGTGTTCAGTAAAAATAAAATACAGTGTTCGATATTTTAGTGCACCTTTAAACAAATCGATTTCTAAATAAGTCAGTGTGAAGGGTCAGTAAAGCGATTTCATCGCCACCCTGTATTTGTTGACTCATGACATTACGAAAGTTACATCCTGTAGTTATATTTATCTTAATCGTGTAGCTAATATCGCAACTCCCCGCCCCTATTCCCCCCTCCCTTGCGTTGTAATTCGTTTCGCAGTCCTTCCCTCTTCTACCTACTCACAGTAGGTGTCGAGGTTGTTTATTTTCACTTGATCACACTCAGACACACACCACAGTCGGTAGGACTCCTCTGGACGAGGGATCAGCCCGTCGCAGAGACCTCTACCTGACAACACAAACACTCACAAGAGACAAAAAAATCCATGCCCCCGGTGGGATTCGAACCCACGATCCCAGCAAGCGCTCGGCCGCAGACCCACGCCTTAGACCGCGCGGCCACTGCGATCGGCTTTAAGTTGTAATTCCCAGTCGTAAATATTTTGTTGTGACGTGTTATTTAGAGACAGGCAGGGGATTCCCAGACGTCTTCGTGCAATGTAATGGTTCCGTACACTTCATTTCTGTACCAGCACCATCATCATCATCATCATCATCATCATCATCATCATCATCATCATCANACCAGCACCATCATCATCATCATCATCATCATCATCATCATCATCATCATCATCATCATCATCATAGTCTTCATATCTCAGCCCACGGCCTGTGGCTTCTATTTTTCCTGTTCTTCGTGGCCTTTGTTATGCAGGGCTGTCCGTTCCTTTGCCTGCTGCCATTCCAGACAAAACCAGCTACTGACCTTCCCACCCCACCGTACCGTCCGTTATACAGCGTTCCCCACCCGGCATTCTTTACAGTTGTCAGATTTTTCACGTAGGCGAGTGTTTATATTGTGGCGTTATGACACCGTGACGTCTTGCAGTTTCGCATGCACATGCGGCCTCCATCTTCAGGGCCGAGATAAGTGTGTTCTTTCATCTCTTCCCGTGTCTTTGTAGCCTGTTTGATTTAAATGCAGGTGCGCGCCCAGAATTTTTCGTTGGGGAGGGGGGGGGCTGACCCACAGGCTGTATATAATTTATGTTTGATTTTAAAAGTCGTATTATAAAAATCATGCTGTAAGCACAACGTAACACTGTCTGCAACTGCATTTATATACATACGAATATAACTACATGTTCCGTGACTCAATCACAGTGTCCTGTCTTCTTGTTTTTTTTAATTTTATTAATTTATTTTTCAAAATTCTAATATACTGGTCATCAGCCGATTTCAGTGGCTGATTTCGGCTGATCGGGAAATCGCGTAAAATTTTTGATATCATAAAATCTACAAAATCTGTGTTTTTTAAATTTTGGTCTTCGGGGGTTTGAGGGGCGCTGCAGCCCGGCAGCCCCCCTTGAGTGGGCCCCTGATTAAATGCCACACTTTCACGTCACTTTGATCTTGAAAGTGCAAGCAGTGTGCTACTCCGAAACGTCTGTGTCCCCCTTCTGCCAGAGACCAGAAGGGGGACACAGGATGGACCATGCCGTGGTGTGTGAGACGGTGGATACAACAGACCCCCAAAATTGGAGCTGAATGCAGCTGAGCTGTTGGTTGCCAGTCAGTTTCCGTCCCCGGGTCCGGGGTTCGTAGCCCTACCAACCACGCACGTGGGTGCTGTTGGTGTTACATTCGTCCTATACTGTCCGGTTTGCATAAACATTCGGGGGCAAGTGACATACTTTGTCTGTAGCTGCAAATGGCGGTTCAGTTTGGCTACCACCGATGTCTGCCATTGGGTGCGACCCTTAGCCAGTTAAATCCACTTCACAGGCTGTTCGTATTGTGCTCGGTCTTCAACGAGTTTTCTCAAATAAAACCTTCCTCCCCTCCGAGCTTCCTGCCGTCTTGATTTTGTTATGTTACCGTAGGTAGAGTAGGGGCTCGCGTGAATGAAACAAGTTAGGAAATGTAGACAGAGCATATTACTTCTTGCCCGTTAGTTCTTCTGTTGTGCCTAGAAGTTAAATTTGTGAATACTTTGTAAAAATTAATAACACAGGCAATGTACATATAAAAGTAACATTGAGGCGCGTTCGCGTAACGATTGTTGCCGTGCAAAAGCAAGAAGTAGTACAAATTCTGAGTGTGTGTCTGTAGCCTCGCTTATCCAGCATGCAAAGCGCATGCGCCGTATTATATTGTCATCTGTGGCCTGTCCGGCTGTACCATATTTTTCCACATTATCTAATAAACGGTACGATTTTCGAAAAAAAAAAAGATAACTGAACACAAAATATGTGTTTTGGTTTTTTTCTACAACTTTTGTCTGAAACATTTATCGTTCTAAGAAGAATTCAGCGAGATACTGTCATAAATGTACGTAGTTTTCATGTAAAGTGCCCGTTATTCTTGTCAGATTTTAATGACGCTTGTATTTTTACGACATATTTTCGAAAAATACTCAAATTTAGTGCAAATCGGCCCAGTGGGAGACGAGTTGCCCCACGCAGACAGGCGGACGTACAGGCAAGACGTAGCTAATTGTCACTTTTCGCAATTTCGCGACCACGCCTAAAAATGAATATATTAAGTCACATCATAGTTGTGGTTGGGTCTTCACGTGCAGTCCGTTACATGTGTCCGAGTTGAACAAAAATCCGAATATGTCGACAAACATAAAATGTTAATAAAAATCGCAAATATGAGAATTCACGAAACTGTAGATTTACCGTATTTCTGTCTACAGAGCTGTGTGTCTGAAGTCGAAAATGTCCGAAACTTCACCTTGAAGCCCCCCCCGACTAACACTGTGCTTTGGCAGGTGGACTGTCTGGATTCATTCCGTATTACCGACTCAATTAAACACTGAGTCGCTGGACTCGTGTAAATCAGATAGCGTCTGTTTTGTGGTTCCTTATTCAGTCTCTCCATGGACTTCACACTGATTAGCCCTGTTTCCTTGTATCTTCTACATTCTAAAAGGCTTTCCGTGTCTTAAGCACTAGTAACAAAGTAGCTCGACCGGCCAAAACCGGGCCAACAGCAAAACAAACAAAGGTACCCCATTCACTTGCATGTTAAACTGGACAAAGGTGGTTCAGCAAGGTACAGTACGTAATTGTTCACGCGTTCTCACACTAATGCACTAAACGGGTCTTACGAGCTCAGCTTCTCGTTCGTCATTCCGCGGCTTCGTAACACCACTGAAACCAACAGAAGGATATCTACAATTAATTACAGCCCATTTAACCATTTAAAGACGGAGCGTATCTGTTTTATATAAGGACTCAGTGCGTACCGCGCTGTAAACACTCCACTTCGGTTATAAAAACCAATCTCTTAATGTTTTATACGGCAAAAGTTGCTGTTTGTTCTGAGATCCGTACAAAACACATAAACGCAATGTAGGCACCACGTAGAATTTTTTAGTGTTTAAACCCGGTGGTAGGTAAAGTTACCGCTAGGCTTTAAAAGGTTAAATAGGAGTAAGAGTCTGTATTTGGCCCTGCGTTTCAGAATATTGGAAATCTCGTACTACGCTGTCTGCCATGTTTGTGATAGTCAATTCGTAACGTGTAACTTCTGTACTGTGTTGCTGTGTAATTAATTAACATCAACAGGCACTAACAAACTTTTTGAAAAGAGCAAACATTTTAAAATATTAATATATATAACATATATTTATGTTAATTTCTGATACAAAATTTGTTCGAGAAAATTTTGTTTTGAAATTACATTGCCTGTTTTTGTTTTACCGTTACTGCACGTACAAAAGTGACCCATTATGGCACGACATATCGCCAGTGCAACAGCAATTAATGAACCGTCTTTCAGAAAATATTTTCAGCTTTCGAATGTTCCTTTGTTCTACTGCATTGTGTTCTGAAGTGAAGGGCTGGGGAGACGCCATATCCAAGGTCTTTCCTTGCCCACTGCTGGCCTATCGGGCTGGGCTGCTGTTGCTAAAGCATTCAAGGCAACCTGCTTGAGTGGTACCTTTGTGGCTTCAGAAACACTGACTAGTAACCTTTCACGAAACAAACACTGTTCAGTTTACATGCACTGAAACTTTGTGTTAATCGATTAGGAAACTGTTTCTCGTAGTGTTCACTGGCATTCTCAGAACCGGTTTTTTTTTTAACCAACAGCGCATGGTAAGCTGACGGTTAGGCGTTCGGTTACTGTCCTCACGCTGAACACCAGCGGGACTCGAACGCATTTCGTTTTGCTTTAAGCATGTAGAAGAAAAACCATAGTGTTATTACGGAAATCGCATTACTTCTGGGTCAGATATTCGTTCGAAGAATGCCCGCCTTCCTTTGAGCGCCCCGTAACGTGACTGTGACGGTTCGTATAAACAGATGCGTGTCAGCACAGACCAGGAGTTGGCCGTGAAGCTACCGTGAGCTGACCGTGAGTGTACGGTGGGCGTAACTGGTAGTGGGACTCAGGGCTTGGGTCTTTAGGGATTCAGATTAGCTCCTTGTAACTGATACGACTCCGTACGCTTACATCTCACTTGCGTTCCGTTCGGAACACGGGACAGTCCCCAAGTCCAGACACCAATACAATCAAATCTGCGATATCCGGCACCCCCGGGACCAAAGGTTTGCCGGATATCGCAGATTTCCGGATATCAGAATATAACACTTAATGTACACCTCACTGTGCCTAGCAACCTCATGGACACACCTATTCTTGCCTTTGTAGCTAACACTACTCTTTTCGGCTTTTTACCAGCCCCTTCCATGACAAGAACGAAATATTCCACTGTAACACCCTGTAACAGGCGAAGGCAATAAAGCAACTGATCGTACCACACTACAGTATCAGATCACTCTTTGCCAATTTGCCGGTTAATAGAGATTTCCGGATAATCCAATACCGGATATCGCAGATTTTATTGTAAATTTTAACAAAGTCGAGTATGCCATTAAGACTATTTCCCCTACGCTGTTTCACTTAAGTGGACAAGGGAGCTACAGAAATGTGACGTGAGGTCCCTCAGGGCGGGCACTATGCGTGTGGGCGGCTCGGCACACATGTGCGGGCGGTACAGAGGAAAGAAACGGGCGTGTGGTGTGGGATATGCATGCAAACACCGTGTGTCCTGCAGAGCACACCCGTGAATTGTTATTAACAGTCTGTGTCGGGTTTAGTGTGTGTTATCTGTTCTGTAAATATACTTTTGCCGTCGGTATTTACAATAATTTCTCTTCGTTTGGTTATCGTGACCTATTGAAGTGCTGGCCCAACAGTTTCGTTGAGGAGCTGAAGAAAGTGACGAAGACTCTTAGGCTAAACGGTATCACGTTCGAGATTCGACCCTTGCACCTCCAGAATGCAAACACAAAGCGTTACGGCTTTTGGCAGTTTGATGGGTGTTTATATCATTGTTTGCTTAGTTTTTTATGGATATAACTAACTAACTAACTAACTCCATGGAGCAGAGGCCTTCTTGAGAAGCTAACAGGTTCTCAGATAGTCAAGAAATTCCCCGCATTTTATGGAACCCGGAGGTTCATTACCGCATTCACAAGAGCCCGCCACCTGTCCCTATCCTGAGCCAGCTCAATCCAGTCCATGCCCCATCCCACGTCTTGGAGATCCATTTTAATATTATCCTCGCTTCTACGCGTAGGTCTCCCAAGTGGTCGCCTTCCCTCAGGTCTCCCCAACAAAATCCTGTGTGCATCTCTCTTTTCCCCCAAACGTGCTACATGCCCCGCCCATCTCATTCTTCTCGATCTGATTACCCGAATAATATTTGGTGATGAGTACAGGTTATGAAGTTCCTCGTTATGTAGTCTTCTCCACTCCCCTGTCGCCTCGTCCCTCTTAGGCCCAAATATCCTCCTCAGCACCCTATTCTCGAACACCCTCAGTCTTTGTTCCTCCCTCAGTGTGAGAGATTTGTATGGATACAATGGCAGCAATTCCGTAACTACAGTGACCGCGTGACTGCCGTATAGGCCTATTCATGTGAGGGTCTGTCCATATGGAGTGTCCAGTCCCGCATTCCTGCCTGTTCTGTCACCAGCAGATTCCGGAAGTTGAAATTCCCGTAACGTGCATTTGCACCTTTGCCCTCCATCAAATGCTGAAGTCTGTAAGTGTACGGGGCTTCGCAGCGAGGCCTTTATTGTGCAGCGCAGCACAGCAGCAGCTGTACCTTAGTGTCTATCCTTGCCGGACATCTTCACAAGACAAATCACGCAAGTCAGTGGACCGAGCACCAAACCATTCAGTTATTTATCGTTTCTCAAAGAAGCGCCTCTGTT